>JAOEHX010009843.1:676-11946 GCA_025448015.1 Bolborhynchus lineola | reverse complement strand
CATCCTCGTGGCCCTCCTCTGGACTTGTTCCAACAGTTCCATGTCCTTTTTATGTTGAGGACACCAGAACTGCACACTGTACTCCAAGTGAGGTCTCAGGAGAGCAGAGTAGAGGGGCAGGATCACCTCATTCGACCTGCTGGTCACTCTCCTTTTGATGCAGCCCAGGTTGCGGTTGGCTTTCTGAGCTGCGAGCGCGCACTGCCGGCTCGTGTTCAGTTTGTCATCGACCAACACCCCCAAGTCCTTCTCTGCAGGGCTGCTCTGAATCTCTTCTCTGCCCAACCTAACATACACTGTCTTGTCAAGGAAATATCTTTGTGTTGTGCTAGTAGATGAGATTTTTAGCTAAGTTTTTAGCGATAAAGAAATACTAATACTGTTGATAACAGGAGTTTTATTGCTGGTAATATAACAAATTAATTTGGCTACAAATTAAAATATCTAGAAGATGGCTTTGGACAGAAATAGTTATTTGGTTATCCTCTGTTTTGGGAAAATTAAAGTAAAATGTTGTATTAAAGGCATGTATTAAATGCCAGCAATACTCATTATTTCTTATATGCCTGATGCATATTTGCTGGTTTTCTCTTCCCCACTCCCCCATGTAGACTAACTGGAAGGCTTTGAAAAAAAACTGTTCTTCCTAATTTTCAAGGTGTTTAAAGTGCTGACAGTTCTTCTGTTGCGTTCTCTGTCTGCTGTTACTGATTCTTAATTTATAAGAATGAAGTTGTGGTATTCCTCACATAGAGATTCCTGGTGGCCTTGCTCATGCTTTTAAGTCTTTCAGTTTTGTGATCTAAACCACGTTAGGAGCCTTGTTCTGAGGATCAAAAGCACTAATGGCTCATAAGATGGCTTCTTTGTAACCTTTTCCATTGATAGGGGTCTCTCAGCATCTTTAGTTTGTGGTTACAGAAAAAGGAAATACATGTTGAAGAAATCTACACTAATTAATTGTTAAAGTACTTCTAGGTAATATGGGGTATGATACATTTTAAATTTAAAAAGGCAAGAGAGTGAATTTGAAATAGAGTCTGATTATTTATTCTGTGTCTACAGTGTGCTGTTTCCTTTTCATAGAAGCAGAATAGGTAATTTCTGTTCAGAACAGTTTGTTTTGGAGAGGAAAAAGGGATTTTAGCCAAGGATCTTTATGCTTTCATGTAGAAATTATAAACTGGCAAGAGAACTTGTTCTCTTGGTGAAAAATTTTCACAGGATTGGTCCAGTTTGCAAGCTTTTTCTGAAAGTTGTTTTCGTGTAGCAGATTTTTGGAGGTTTTTTGGCCAAAATATGAGCAGATTGTGGTTTTAATAATAGAAATACATGACTTTAGCACCATACTGCTATTTAGCAACTTTTGATAGCAAGGAGCATTGTGGTTCTGAGCACTGGATCGGAAAGAACTGAAACTGTGTTTATTCCTCTTGCTGGCACCCTATCTGTATAGAGGAGGAAATATTCTTATCTGCATCATCTAGACAAGATGTTTAAGAAATTTCAGGGAGATGCTTGTGAAGAGAAGTACAGGGAATAGGGAATACAAGATGAAGATAAGGCACAAAAGCCAACAGGAGTGTGTAAGACTTCTGGGGCAGATCGAGAGGTGAACACGGGGGGATTATGACTACAGAGGAGAGGGGGAAAAAAATGTGCAAAGCAAGATGTAGCTGGAGCAGTCTAATCACAAAATAAGTCCATGTTCTAAAACAGGTGGTCCTTAAAATGCTCTACTATTCAATGGATGCCAAATACAACCCATAGTAAAATAGTTATGGCCTTCCATAATACTGTGCTTCTTGAATCCAAAAGGAACCTGAGCCTAAAATATTAGGCAGTAGCACATGAAATGAGGATGAACTGTGGTCGCACAGATACAAATGCTTAACATAGCACCATGAGCTTATGAAGCATTTTAATCTACCATTACACAAAAGCAGGTCAAAATTTGGAATAGGTTGCATAGGGAGGTGTCAGCCTTGGAGATAAGCATAGCTTGACTGAACTGAGCAACATTAAAGAACTCTGAAGTTGGCATTGAGTAGGAACCAGATGTCCTCCAGAGATCCCTTCCAGCTTGGCTTATATCTCAACACCTATTTAATGAAAGCATACTTTTTCTTTATTGTTAGTGGTCATGTTCATTTAAAAATCAAAATGCGTATCACATTCACAGTCATCTCTACATGCCGTATATGTATCAGGCCTTTAATGCCTTTGCTCCAAATCAAAGAGAAGACCTGGATTCTAATTTATTGGTAAAAAAATAATAATTTAAAAATTAAATCGTGCGAGTTCACTGGATTTGAATATGCTTCTATGTCCAGTTATTTAAATTTAAAGATCAACAAGGGACAAGTACAGATCAGCCCAGCTTGTTGCCCTTAACATACGGACAAAGCTTAGAGTGCCTACCCAGTTGAGACCAGAGTTTTATCTGGCCTAGTGTCTTCTCTCCAGCATGGTAAGAAGCAATGGGAAGAATTTAAGAACAGGGAAATCATACATGATACCTCTTAATATTTTCCCAAATTACAAAGATACAAACCAGGAACTTTGTGGGATAGGTACCATCTCATGAACAGTCTTCCAAGAAATTCTCACTTGTAAGTTTATCAGGTTTGCCTTTAAATCCATGTTAAATTTTAGCATCCACAGTTACATTTAACAGCAAGCTCGGAAGTTCAGTCATAGTTTGCATTGTCTGCATCGTTTGGGAATATGTTAGCTGACGAGTGCTAATGTAACACTTTAATTCCTTGAAACAAAGTAAGATAAAAATTGAAAAAGTGATTTATCCAAGTCCATCACCAGAAAGAGTCATATTGGAAAAATACCTGATAATCCAATAGTCTAAAAAATAAAACCCCAAACCAAAACAAAAAAACTAATCAGAGATTGAAAAGTGAGGGTGGAGAAAAAGCCCAAACTACTCTTGAAGACAGTAGGAAAACCAGTGTGTTAATTGTTGAAATTATTTCCTGCAGTTATGAAACATGTTTTCTAAGGAATAATTAAGCTGAGAACACCTAATGAAAAGCAAGGACTTGAGGATCAGAATTTACTTCTGAACAAGCAGCTCTGTGATTAAGCAGCTCTGTTCAGATCTGTTAAGCAGCTTCATTTCAGTGTGCAGTTGTTAGTGCCGTTCACTTTGTACTAGAAGTAAAAAATATGGGAGTGGAAACTTCTGTTTTGGTTGTGGTTTTGTTTGTGTGTGTGTTTTTGTTGGGTTTTTTTTTTTAAACCTTTCCATTGAACATACCTGGTGGTTAAACATTATAAAACAATGAAAGTGTTAATTGCTTCTGAAAATATGCATATAATCTTCTGTAAGCCATATTGCTTAGAGTATCCATAGGTTTTTTGTAATTTAAGTTTTTCCTTTTCTGTTTGAGCTGTTAGTTTGGGCGTAGTAAATATGTGATAGTTCTTTTATTTGGACGCTTGCAAAGAGAAGCAAATGAAATACAAGTGTGTTAACCACTACCTTCTCATCAGCGACTTTTTAGGTGACCAATATATTTGATGCTAATTTGGAGTAAAATATCTTGTATTGCCTGTATAAAGACTGAAGACTTGTCTTTAATTTGTTCCGTAAAATGGCAGAAGAGGCTTGATTGCTGCACAGATCTGATGATTAGATACTGTATAAAATATATACTTATGGGCAACACTTTATCTGTGATTTTTTTGGGTAGTTTGTAATCATTCTGCAATTAGGCCACTGAAAACATGCTTCAAGAGGAGTATTTGGCACATCTCAAATATGAAAAAAAGAATTATACCCTTTAGTTAAAAACAAATCATTGGTATCATGATTTACAGCATAGCCTTTAAATCTGAACTAAGAGATAATCGGTGCTTTTTCATTAGAATTTAACTATTCAGCACAATGTTGCTGCTTAGTGTTTTCTGAGAGGTTCTAAGATTTCTTACAGATAAAACTATGGGGTTTTGAATACAGCCTCTCTTTTATATTTTAATGTCTTAAAGGATTCGTGCAATTTCCTCATTTTTACCATTGAATGAATGACTTAAACATGCAAGTTTTGCATGTCAGACAGCTTTGAATAATGTTTGCTTGTTGTCCATAGCTAATTGTTTTGAGTAAAAATAAGATAAGGTATGTTTTGCAATGGCAAATTATTTGTGATAAAACATTTACTGTCCTCATCTGCAGATGATGTTCATGTTAACTTTGTATAGCTTACCATTGTCAGTTAAATACTGGATTTGGCATCTCTTTTATGCATTTATAGATTTTAAATGTGTATGATACAGAAGAGTTTGCAAGGGTAAGGTAACTGCTTGCCTGTAGGGAAACTCAGTAAGAATAGTAGAAAACACTGTCTACTGTAAACTTGTGTCTTTTTGTTTTGAAACGCATTTTTCAGACAGTGGTGCTTCCTGAGTTTTATATTAAGAATAATAGAATTGCTAGTGGATGTGGTGTTACTTTTTAATCTTGAATTTAAGTAGACTAGTATATGGCATTCACTTAGATGTTTGGGGTTTTTTTTCTTAACAGAAAGCTAATCATCACACTGGGTAAGAAAAGAAAAAATGAATCTTCAGATGAATTGTCTGATGCTAAGCAGACTCCACAGCGGCCATTAAAAGATGAAGACTCACAGGTAAGTACTCAGAATTTTTCGCTTTTAAGTTTGTATGTGGTGTTATTTCTACAGGTCTTTCCCCCCCAAAAAAAGCAAAAGTTATGCTCTTTTTGACACAGTGGCAGTTCCTCTCTTGCTGCTCTCTCTCTCTCATAGGTAGAACCTTACATTATAAGCAATAAGGTGAAAGTCAGAAAATCTTACAGGTTGGAGTCCCCTGTCTGTAATGGGACATCAGGGCCCTGCTTGTATCTGTTTCATTTCAGTACAAAATTCCATAGATTTGAGACTATAAATACTCATCAGTTAAGCTGGCAGTTAGACCTGAGCCTTACTTTGGCTGACTTTCTGGGGAGAATGCATAGATTGCCTAATAGAAGGAACGTTTTTCATTGAAACTGGCTCTTGAGAACATTTAAAAGGCTGGTTTCAAACTTTACTATTTTTTTATGAGCTCTGCTTCCATTGAAACATAAAGAATTGGTTTCTTGCAGTGTTGTATCATTTCAGTATCTGAAGGGAACAAAGATGAATATGCTGATAAGCTCTAGTTGCTTGTGGAATACTTCTAAAGGAAGCGTTAGACCAAGAAAGTGGTGGAGTCATTCCCTTGAGGAGTATCTCCCTTGTAACTTTCTTTCTGCATTTATTTCATACATTGCCCTGATATAATAGTAGCATAACTGTGCACAATATGAGCTGTTTGTAAGAGACTATATCCTGTTTATGTATATGTAACAGAATTATAATTTTCTTCCTTTAGGGCAAACTCCATTAAAAGTAAGGTTATATGCTGGAAATGCATAGGTTTTTATCCTGTGCCAATTTCATCCACAGAGATGAAATCAATAATCAAAACAAGGTGGTGTTGAGTAAAAAAATGATTGCATTATTTAACGATAGTGTCAGAAAACAGTTATGAGATACCGAGTTGACCTTTAGTATTTCATAGATGACAGTGTGTGGGGGAAAAGGATCAGAAGCCATTTCCCAGATAGCTTGTCTTAGGTAAAGGTTACCTGGGAGAGTATGTGAATTTATTTATTTCTCAGGGAATTTGTCTTGGTATAGAAAGTCTGTTTAGTACACTGAAATTGGTGAAAGCAGGTTTGTTTTTTCTCAAGTGCTGTAACTTATCAGTAGTGCTCTGCAATCAGGTATAAATTTCTAGGCTCACAAATACAATACAAAAGACTGAAGTATTTTTTGGTCCCCCCCCTCCCATCACTTGTGGTGCTTGGGATATTTGATTTTTAGCATGACAAGAGTCATCTCTAATTCTACTGTGGATAGACTGGGAGTATCATCAAATTGCATAATTCTGGTGTGAAGGGAACAGAGGGGTAAAGATAATAAGGCGTGGCATGGGATAGAAAAAGAATTATACTGCAGAATGTCACACCACTGCCCCATCTGTCTTTGAAGGAGTTTGAGAGAAGCATAACAGGAAAGTTGTAAGTTGTTGTGTTTTATTAATTCATTCCCTCTAGTTTTCTAACATTTTCATTATTTTCTTTTCCTATGGCAAATAACTGTCTATTTCTATGCTCTGGGGGGCAATTTTAGGTCTCTCTTTCTCCCCAATTCATTTTGTATGCTTAGTTTTACATTAAGCACCTTCCTTAAATACATTGATTTATTTCTTGTGTGCTTTAGAGCATTTGTTTATGACCATGCTTCTCAGCTCAGGGAAATACAAAGGGCTGTTTTTTCAAACAACTCAGGTTATGTATTAATATGTTGGAGAACATACATCTGTTGATGATTCATTAATCATTTCATACTTGAAGAAAAGTCATAGTGAGAAGGATTGAAAATGCCAGTTAATGCCTCATTAGGTTTAGAAAAATTCAATAAATAATGAATAACATTTGAACCTGGTTCTTAATCCTTCTTTTGTAATTCATACATAATTTTGCATTGCTCCTATTAGCTGTCATTTAAAAAAAAATAATCTGTTGTCAGCAAGCTGTTGTTGATTTAACTATAATATGACACACAATCACTTTTTATTGAAGCACAGCTAATCTGGCTACATTATTGTGGAAAGCTGGTTGAGTAGTTTCACATATTTGGATTCTCCAGAAGAATGGTGATACTAGTGTTTTTAAAAAAGTGTGTATGTAGTGTTACTACTCTACCTTACAACATGTAGTTGTTAAAGTATAGCTAGACCAAGGGCTGAAATTAACAGTCAAAAAGAAAGTTCCTCTGCTGCAATCTTACTGTTACTTAACATCTGCTCTGTAGAAGCTAGTATGACCACAGGATTTTGTTTTTTGTACTATTCACAACTTGGTTTTGTCCCAACTGATTACTACAGTGTATTGCAATCAGCAATGACTTTTTTTTTTTTAAACAAAAATACGATTTTCTGTGTAACACAATAGAATTATTTTACTGACTTGTTTACTTTGCTGATTTTATTTTTGTAATGATAATTCTCTAAAGCAGATTGCAGTTTTTTTAAATGTTAGCTGACTAGTTTGATTCTGCTATCGTTATTTACCCAATAGACTTACAAATTAATCTTATGGTTAAATATATTGATACTGAGGTGTGGAAGTGCAGTATCTGAATAATCTAAGTTTTTGAAACTTAAACAGTGAGTCAGGAGGAATTACTTTCTTAGACTAAACATTATTTCTCCATCTGGAACTTGTTGTCCTCAGATTCTTGCAGAAATAAGAGTGGAAGATTAGAGAGAGAAACGGCAAAGTAAGCCAAATACTGCTGTTAAATAATCTTGATTAAGATGGAAAAAGCAAATACATTAAGCAACAAACTTTATTAGCCATCAAATCAGCAATCTGATCAATACGATCTAATGAAAATCTTCATGATTTTAATAGCACTAGTGTTTAGTAGAGACACTTCAGTATGTGTTGTCGTTCACGCAGATAATTGGATTGTATGGTAATACACTGCTGTTGTACTGCATTTTGAAATTGCTGTTGAAATACTGATGCTATGGGAGATCTGCTGTATGTCAGCTTTGTTTTCATACTCTGAAAATATTGTTCCATGTTTGCTTTTGAACTCTAAATATATAAGTATCAAATGTTTATATGGAATGGGGGGGGGGAGGGAGAATTGATCACAAATAGTATATGGCTATTTCTATCCCTCTGTAATTCACATGCTTCATGTTTTCTACCACATGTTGGCCTTTGGTTTTAGATACATCTAAAGTATTGCTTAGAGTGTCCCCAAACTTGCAATTCATGTTAGAGGAAGCTTTTGGTAAGACCTCAAATTTTTGTTTTTTCTCCTGCATGCAGAAGAGAAGATCAAATCGTCAAGTTAAAAGGAAAAAGTATGCTGAAGAAGGAGGAAAGCAATCAGAAGCAGCAGCTAAAGTTTCTGTGAAAATCAAAAAGAATTCTGCCCCTTTACCTGCTGAACAGCCTTTACAATTATTTGTTGTAAGTAAAAACTGGCTTGGTCTGTAGTGGGAGATTTCCATTTGTCTCTAGTGGTTCAGTGAATAAAGGTCATAACTTTGAAGGAAAACATTATTACTAAGCCATGGTGGGTTTTTTTTAATGTGGCATCTTGCTAAGATCTTGAAAACTGGAAGAAATTGCTTATATACTGTTTTTCTTTTCTGTTAGAAACATTTGTTGACATAACTGAAGTTAAGGATAAGACTAGCTATATCTCAAATAGTGTGTTAGGCTGTGTCGACATATGAAAAAGCTGTATGCCAATATTATCATGACTTTCATAAGTATAAAATTGATTGAACCTATGGGATCTCTGCTTACTGAGATATTTAAAAAGGAAACTTCTTCCTTTTTTTGCCCCTTTTGGGTTTACACTTCACTGTTCAGCTTGTTCCAGCTCTGGTAATCAAACTTACTGTTGAGCCATTCTAGGTAAATAAAGTGGCAGGAAAGAAATGGGGAGGGGGAAGTGTTCATGAGAATTTAGGAGGAGTGCCAAAGTTGTAAGGGAAGAAGAAAGATAGTATGGTTGGGAGCAAAACAGAGAAGAGGGAAGGTGACTCTTTACTGGAAGCAGCCTTTGAAGATTGGCTCTTTATCTCTGGAACCACAGGTTCAGTCTTGGTAGCCCCTATCTGTGTCACACCTAAGCCATGCTGGAATTCCCAGGCATGACCTTCTGTGCCTGATTCTGCAGCATGTTTGTTATCTATGGTCAGAGTAAACCTATTAAATTGACACATGCTGGTTTTGTTTTAATTTATTTTTTTAACCTGTCTGCTAGAGTTCTTATTCATAGAATCATAGGATAGTTAGGGTTGGAAAGGACCTTAAGATCATCTAGTTCCAACCCCCTTGGAACCGGGGCAGGGACACCTCACACTAAACCATGTCATCCAAGACTCCATCCAACCTGGCCTTGAACACTGCCAGGGATGGAGCATTTGCAACTTCCTTGGGCAACCCATTCTAGTGCCTCACCACCCTCACAGTCCTTTTCCTGTCACTATGGTCCCTAATGAGGAGTCCCTCCCCAGCATCCTTGTAGGCCCCAAATGTGTGTGTATGCTGAAATTCTGGTTATGTCCACTGCATCAGATCAGCTCACAGCAGGGCATTCACAGTGAGTCTGTGTCTGGAAAGCATCCATCACCATTGCTTGTACATTGTGTTTGGTAGGTGACCATCGCATCTGATGCTCTTTGGAAGTGCCAGACTTATTGTACTTCAGCATGCCTTTATCTTTGGATATAGACCTGGCTTTTAAATTTTACTCCCAGAATGTTAAAGAGAATGCTCCTGGTAGAGGTCCAATTTGCCTTTATTGTTGATCTTCTAACAAGCCACTTGTGCTTGAAGGTTTTAAGCCTGATCAGTTTGAAGAGATGGCATTTACTGCAATTTCTGTTATTGTTTTCCTCCATTTATAGGAAAATCCAAGTGAAGAAGATGCAGCAATTGTAGACAAAATCTTATCCTCCAGAGTAATAAAGAAAGAAGTAAGTGATTATTGTGGGATAAAATTGCTTACTTGAAAAAGGGGTTTGTATTTGTCATTTAACATTTCCCCTGAATTTCTTTTCCTAGGTATCTGCTGGGATGACAGTAGAAACGGAAGAGTTCTTTGTAAAATACAAAAACTAGTAAGTACTAAAAAGGTTCATTGAGGTGTGGACTGAAATGATAAGTACTGTATACATGTTCTAAAGTTTTGTATTGTTGAAGATTAATTTATAACTAGATTTTGTCATCTTTTGATAGTTTTATTTACGAATTTAATCTTAAAAATGCTAATAATCTGCATTGTATTCTTAGTGGTAACTTTAAAATTATCAGTATTGTGAAACCAGCACTGACCAATAGTCTGTCAGCCATTACTGCCAAAAGAATAGAATTTTTAGAGAAGGCAAGTTTATTGAGTTTCGCAGGGGCTATGTGCTTGAGGCTAATTTTATTTTCATGAATTTAAATCAGAGCTATTTTGTGAACCTAGGTTAGATTTAGTGTCATACATTTAGGAGAGGTTAATGTAGGAGTCGGTCTTACTGTTTAAAAAGAAAAAAAAAACAAAGCTTGTAGCAATAGAAATGATTTTGTGTCAAAAGCAGGAAAGAAAAAAGAATGAAAAAACCCTTTTTCCTATGTTTTTGTATTTTGAATTTCATACTTATGTGGCTGTCACTATTCAGTTCTTGATATTGGAAATATAAGCACATTTTTAATTCTATACATGTGAGTAATTTCATTAGATTCTTGCTAATAAATGTGATTTTTGTGAGACTCTGGATTCACACGTTTCTGGAGACCATTTAACTCTTGTTTTTTGAAAGGGTAAAGCCTGTCTTTTCATCTGAGAATGAGTAATACCCAGCAATAGCTCTTCTTTATTTCTGTCATATCTTTAGAAAGCTTAAAAAGGATGCAAACACATTAAAAAGGGAGTGTGAAGGAAGGATTATCTGTACTTCTGTCAAACCAATCTGACTTCAGAAAGACTCACTTGGGTTGCAGTTAGATGTGTTGGTACTGATGCTCATGCTTCCATCTTTCCTTTGATTATATTACTTTGTGCTTCTCTCCCAACTGTATCTGATGATCTGTTCCTTTTTGCCATGGGCACTTGATGCTCCTCACTGATCTTTTAATGGGCACAGCTATACAGTACAGCAATACTTGTGAAGAGATGATCACATGTAGTATATGAAAAAGATCCAATATATTAAGTATATCTCTGGGCACTTTCTGATAGAGGTGTCAGATTTTAAAATTGATTTATTTAAGCTCACTTTAAATATACTTGTTTCTCTTCTTAGGGCACATGCAAGAAATTTGTGAATCCGTAGAGTTCTATGGATCCTAGCCCAAAAACGCTGCCTTAATTAGATGCTCCAAAATGATTATTTAGAGGAATAAATCATAGAATCATAGAATAGTTAGGGTTGGAAAGGACCTGATGATCATCTAGTCATAACCCCCCTGCAAAGGGAAGGAATACCTCACGCTAAACCATGTTACGCAAGGCTCTGTCCTTGAACACAGCCAGGGATGGAGCATTCACAACTTCCTTGGGCAGCCCATTCCAGTGCCTCACCACCCTCATGGTAAAGAACTTCCTCCTTATATGTAACCTAAACTTCCCATGTTGAAGTTTTAACCCGTTACCCCTTGTCCAACCACTACAGTCCCTAATGAAGAGACC
>JAOEHX010009842.1:0-13638 GCA_025448015.1 Bolborhynchus lineola | reverse complement strand
GCCCCTGTGTCCAACCTGGCCTTGAGCACTGCAGGGATGGGGCAGCCACAGCTTCTCTGGGCACCCTGTGCCAGCACTCAGCACCCTCACAGGGCAGGACTTCTGTCTTAGATCTAACCTGAACTTGCCCTGTGTCAGTCTGAACCCATCACCCCTCGTCCTATCACTGCAGCCCCTGATGAAGAGCCCCTCTCCAGCATCCTGGTAGCACCCTTCAGACTGGAAGCCTGCTATGAAGCCTGCTGTGGAGGCTGCTAATTCCTGCCCTGTGTTCTCACTGAGGTCCACAGGGCTCTGCAGCATATTCCCTCTTTGGAATCAAGCTTTGCTGCTGGCACTGAAGCCAAACGGAATTGTTTTGCTGGTCGAGCACGTTGAATGGCTCAGCACAGGGTGTGAAGAGTGCATGGACCAGGGCGGGTGCCCAGCAGAGAGGGCAGCGTTGGTGCAGCAGCACTTGCTTTAGGCTTCTGTGGAACTGATGCTGTAGCTTTTCAGGTTTGGGCCCCCTGCTTTGAGCCACCTCTGTGCCCAGATAGCAAATCAGTGCCACATACGGCATAAGACTCAGTGTCGTGGTCCTGCAGAGGTTGCTTTACCCTCAGGACAGGTTAGCAGTGAGCCTGACATGCTGGTTTGGCTCTGCTGGCCTGGGACTCGGGCTGGCAAGTGTGTTAACCAGAGCTGAGCTTTGTAATTCCTGGCACAGACACTGCATTCATGGATTTGTTCAGTTCCCTTTTATCAGCCTTTCCAGCCTGCCTCTTATCTCCTTCCTTTGGGGAGGGCTGAGATGGGATTAAAAGAACGTGAAGGCCTGATAAATGGAGATAGACACTGAAAAGCTGGGGCAGATCAGTGCAGGTCCAGCATGAAGACTTGTGGAGAGCTTACAGGGCTCATTGAAGGGACTCAGGCCCTGGGTTGGAGCTCAGGGACCCCAGAGGGATGTGTCCCAGGAGTCCTGAGGCTTCTTGGGCTGGGTGAAAGGGGGAACATGTGAAGGCATCTGACTCTTTGCTTCCTGCGAGCCCATCCCATGCTGCTGCGTTCCTGACTCAGCAGTTTGCTCAGCACCTTGCCTGTGTAGAACCCCCCCAGTCCCGCAGTCACCGGTGCCTCCTGCAGCTACAGAAGCCACTTGGGTTATTTGTGCCCTTCTCCCCCCAGAGGTGAGCTCTGACATGTGGAGCATCGCTCACTGTCTACAGAGGGCTCTGGATGGAGCCGGGACCTGGAGGAGGGAGCGGTGAGTTGGATACTGCTGTGTAAGGATGGAAAGGTTGGAAACTTCTCCAGGGCATCTTACACACCTGAGGCTTCCAAGGGAGTAGAAAACAGGTCTTGTGGGAGCAGGTTTCTCTGCATGTGGAGCAATAGCATGAGAGTGACCTTTATCCTGGATGCTGGGCAAGTTGGTGCCTCCTTCTTGATTCCCCTCATAGGCTGAAGGGGAGTGTGTGCTGATGGAGGGGTTTGTAGCAGCCTTGTCTTTCTGGACGCAAGGAGCAGTCACTTCTCCAGACCCTGGGCAGAGCTTTCTCTTCACCTGGCATTGCTCACACATCTCTGCTCAGCCTCTTTCTCCTCCCCACTGTCTTTCCCTTCCCCTCATTCCCTCCTTTAATTTGCCTTTGCTTATTTTGAATACAAAGCTCCTCCATCACAGTGTTTATAGTTTGTAAAGCCTTGGGCCCATTGCTTATGCTCCTTCTTATATCCCTGCTTAACCGCCTTGGCTCCCTGTTTCCTTTCCCTGCTTCCAAAGGATCCAGGATGAATCACAGTCCCTGTCCCCAGCTGTCTGCTGCATAGTTCCCATATCCCAGGAGCCCTGTTCCCAGACACTGCGGTGCTTCAGTCACAAAGTCCTCCTCTTTCCCAGCCTTCAATGCTTTCTATGGAGTCAGCAGCAGACCCCTGCCTCTCTCATGAGCATCCCAAGCCGGGAGCAAGCTCTGGAGCCAGTTCTCTGTCATCTGCACGCTGGGGCAGACCCAGTGTGGGCCTGAGCCTGTGCTCAGAGCTTCTGCGAGGTGCTGAGCTGGTGCTGGCTGGCACGTGCTGGCCCTGGGCTTATCTTCCTGGCACCAAGTAAATGTCATCGTCCTGCTTTGTAGCCACTTCTCCCTATCAGCCTTTGTCATGGTTTCCCTTCGGCTCTTCCCCAAAGAGGCTGCTCTGCTTCAGGCCACAAGCGCCCCTGTTCCCATCCATGCAGGGGTGTGGTGAGGAAGCAGTGCTGGCTGCATCCCAGCTCCGCTCCCCTCCAGCGCTGGGTCAGTGCTGGGGCTTTTTGGAGGTGTTTTTAAATGAACTGAACTTTGAAGCCACATTTTGTGTCCAAGCGAGCAAAGTGAAGCCCATGTTCATGTGCCAGTGGGGACTGAAGCAGAGAGCAAGGGAATGGTGAAGAGAAGGCGAGTGGGACAGGGATATGCAGTGCCTTGGTCTGAGATTGAGTTAGAGCAAACCACGGAGCCTGGTGTCGAGGACCCACATCCTCGAGTGGGGGCTTACACAGGAGTCCTGCAGTGAGCCCAGCAGAGCGGTACTGGAGGGATGCAGCACGTGCCAAGCAGCAGTGAGGCCAGCCAAAGGGCAGGGAATGCTGAGCCTGGAGACAGGGAGGCAGGAGCTAAGGTGGGAAGCCAGTGGGGGGGGTTCCCTGCAGCAAAGCCCTCCTTTGCCGTGCACTGTGGTGGGACCAAGCAGGTCTGGGTGGGTGAGAACAGCTCTGCTCTTGCTCTGGGTGGCCTCTGGATGAGAGGCAGAGGGAGGGCAGAGGCAGCGTTTGCTCCTCTCAGGGAGGTACATCCAGAGTTTGAACTCCTGCCTCCTGCACTTTTCCTGCCTGGAACCCCATCCTCCTCCCCTTCCCCAGGCAAAAGCATCTGAGCTGAACGAACTCTGCAGATGGAGACCAGGACACTGCATCACTTGAAGTCCTTCCCGTTGGGAAGCTGCACACCAGCTCGGGATGCTTCTCCTGGATGGAAACATTCCCACGCACACCAGAGCCCGCTGCTGCTGCCCCTGCTTGCCTCCTGTCGAAAGGAACAGCTTCCTCCCCTCTCCTGCGCTCCAGAGACACAAGGTCCAGCTCATCCCATGCCTGCACACAGGGAGCAGCCAGCAGGAAAAGCGAGCCAGGCCGGCTCAAAATAGACTGCTTGTCAGAGTTTTCCATGAGACCTTCGAGACTCCTTATCTCTCCGCTGCTGTTCTGGCACGGGACGAGTTGCAGATGGAGCAGCCTCCATAAGCAATGTTACCTCGGTCACCCCGAGGCTTCCTGCTGCCCGGGCAGGACACGAGGCTGTTATCCCATGGGATAACAACCGCTGCAGGGAGCACAGCAGGACTAATGGGGTAGAAGTGAAACCTGCCTCGTGTCATGAGGACAGGGGCTATTGAGAAGCTTGGCTTTGCTGAGAGCAGCCTTAGCAGGATGGAGGGGCTTGGTAAGCTGTTGGATGGTGGCCTCGTTCCTCTCCTGCTGTAGCTTCCACCCTGCTTTCTGCAGTGCAAGACCTGAGCCACACTAAGGTCTGTGCTCCTCCTCTGCAGAGCTGCAAGCAGGAAAGCATCCTTGGCAGGAGGCTGGTCCATGGCTTCGTGGTTGTGTGCTCGGGTGTCACGAAGCTGTTGCTTTGTTGGTAGCCCCAGGGAAGGTTTGGCAGTGTGACCTGGTGCTTTCCACAAGTGCTTTCCTGACCCTGGAAGGATTTTCCTGTGGCCTTAATGAGACATCTGGGAGCAATTAGTTTCCTGGTTTATGGCATGCCTGGTTTTTCTCACTGAGCTGGCATGGTGGGGCTGTGCTGGGGAAGAAGGTAGGGGAAGCAGGAGGTGCTGAGTCAGGCTTTGCATCCATCCTTCTCCTTCCATTGTATGCCTTTACAGAGTCCAGGTCCAGGCACAATCCTGCACAAGGGCTGATGCACAGCGATGGAGGATCAGCCCTGCCGTGACCTGTTGCTCTCATGCAAGACTTGGGATTAAGGCTGAGCCTGCTTCTCACCCACAATATCCTGAAGTTTCCTCGAGTGAAAGATTAGAGACAGGATCAGATCTGAGCCGTGGCTGTGCAGTAAATCATGGTTCTCACTGCTGCCAGCTAAGCAGAGAGGAGGGCCAGTGGAGACTGGTGTTTCCCAGGGCTGTATTGCTGACCCCAATCATTTCCAAGTGAGAAACCACCACCTGATCCCCCGGCAACTACTGACTTGTACTGGAGACCAAGCAGGTTAAGGAAGAAATAATGAGCATCCTTTTTATTGCATTTTAGTTCTTAGGGCTTTTGGGGGGATGTTTCTGAGGTTTTCCCTGTAGCCCCTTCACCTAAAGGTGTGCGATCCCTCTAGAAGCTGAGGCTTTGAGATTGGCACCAAAACTCACAGGACCTACAGCACACTGGTGAGGGCTTCCATCACCAGCAGTGACCACCTATGTGGGACTCAAAGCTAAAGGCTTGAGTGGTTAACTTTGGACAGAGGTGCTATAATCTTTATTTGACAGAGGGGGAAACGGAGGCACCAAAGAGTGATGTTCCTTATCGCTAGAAGCAAGGATTTGTTGGGGTTTCATGTGGCATTTGGTCCATAACCTGTACTGGAGAGGATGCCAACACTTCTGGTGCGGGGTTTGCAGCAAAGCTGAGCCCAGACTTGATGCTTGAACGACCCAAAAGGGGAAGCTGATGCTGGGCAGCTACTTCATTGTGATCTCTGAGAATGAGGTTTAGTTTAGGCTAATTCTGATGATCCATCCCTTTAATAGACCAACACATGTGCAGACCTGCAGAAAACACTCTATGAAATCCATTAGAAATCCTGCGTGGAGGAAAAGGCCATTGAGCTCCTGGGAATGACAGGGCTATTTTGTCTTTTATGTTCCCCTTGCAGTTCACTTAATCAGCTAATGGCTTTTGCTGACAGATATTTATCAGCCTGAACATGCTTTCCCTGGTCTTGGAATAATAGAAATCTTTCCTCCTGGCTCCAATAAAGAAATCAACCCAATATCCCTGACCGTGCAAGGCTGGATATCAATCCTGCTCTTGGCATCCCAGCTCTGGGAGTCGTTAAGAAGAGAATGGCAAAAGCAGACAGCAGAAGCCACCCAAGCTTAGGAACAGGCCTGACTGTTGTGATTCTGAGTTCATTTTCAGGCAGAGATTTCATGTGTTGAATGGGCTGAGGGGCATGGACCGCTCCAGCAAAGCTGCCCCAGCACTGCAGCGTGTGGAATGGCCCCATTCTGCTCTGAGAGAGGCTTTGTGGAGCACAAGCCCAGGAGTGCAACGTGGCCCTGGTGCTGCCATGTCCCCCCCAGCTCTTCCTGGGACCTGGCTCCAGCATCCCTTGCTCTGTTGCCCCTCCAAAGTTATTTCACTGTATAAAAGGGGGCTCAGCACCCTGCTAGTGACAGATGGCTCTTGCTCTGCATGTCCTTCCCTCTATACAGAGCAAATCCTCCTCTCCTTTACACCCCGTTTGCCACCCCGGATTGATTTACTCCTTTCTTACACCAGGTTAGGATGTTGAAGTCTGCTTTTAGCCCTTTCTGCAGCAAGTGGAAGTCAATGGGAGGTGCCTCTGTTTGGATTACTCAAGTCTGGCCTTACAAAAATATCTGTTAAGCACAGCCCAGCAAATCAAAACATCCACGGTACTGTATGGTGATGGTAGATTTATGAGCAAGGAAACAGCCCATAACGTGTGAGATGCTGCTCTCCATCCTAAATGGAGTTGGACATTCTTTCCAGTGCTAATGGCAATGAAGATTGATGGCCTCACCCATCCTCTCTGGTGGTGCCAGCAAACACGGGGCTCTTCATGGTTCTGAAAATCACTGAAGTGAGATTTTCCAATGAGTGCTGCTGGATTGTGGCTTTTGGACATCTAGGGAGTCCAAGCAGGTTGGTAAAAGCTCTCTTGCTCTCTGTATATATGAATGTACATATATACATCCATATATATTTAGATTTTATAGATATGTATGCATATGTGTGTGTATAGACTAAAAGGAGTCAGCTCCTGTGCTGCTGCTCAGCGCTGGGATCTGCACATTCTCTTTTGAATATTTCATGCCAGATACTACCTAGGACTTATATTGTGAATAAGAACTTTAATTAAAGTGGTGTTTGTGAGCTTCCGGGGGCACTTTGGCCACTCTTTTGCTCAGGAAATCAAATGGTCTCACTTGTGAGAGTTGCAGGGTGAAGGAATGCAGCTTCCATCCCTGTTGGATAGTGAGGAACATGTGGAAGAAGGCAGCATTCCTGATGAAGAGGGAGGTTCAGCTGGTTTAATCAGGAAGAGGGAGCTCCAGAGCTCTTGGATGCCACTTTCCAGCAGGGATCAGAGGGATGCCCTGGACCAGGTACTGACCAGCACAAGGCTTTGGAGACACCTCCATCAAGGGACTTGGACCTTGGTCTAGCAATTCAGTTTATGGGAGAAAGCCATCCTACAAGAAGCCCCAGCACAGCAGTAGCACCTTTTGCATGGCTGTTGCAATCCAAACCCTACCAAAGCCAACTGAGCCATGTCTTCAGCCAGCTCAGAGGCGTTTGCCCAGGCCTGGTCTGAGTTTGGCCATTGCAGAGTCTCGTGAGCTGTGTTAAGCCTTGCCAACCCCCTGCTTCCCTTCATGCACTCTCATTGCCTGTTGCCTAACTGTAACATGCTTCATTCATTTCAGGCCAGTCACAAGGTTTTCGGATGGGGGATGATTTGAGGGAAGATTTATCCCAATTGGAAGTGGGAGAAAGTTTTCCAGTCCCAAATTTCCCCACTGCCGCCAGATCTTGAGTGGTCCATCACTATCACTATCACGATGCTGCTGAAGAGCACCTCATGTGCTGTGCATAAGTGCAAGGAACATTGAGCTGGAGTGACAGCTCCATGACCTTGGACAGATAGGAATGACTGGAACCAAGAAGGATCTCCCTGGAGATGAAGTTAGGCCTCCAGTAACACCTCAGTCATCACTGCACTGTGGTGGCTGTTAAGGATGAGCGGTTCTGGATGGACACACAGCTCTAAGGCAACTGTTTCTGTCCCAGCAATGAAACTGAGTCCTCAGGATGGGGTAAATCAGAGAATCTTCCCCAGAATTAAGCTCTGGCAATTTACACCTGCTGAGGAGCACTGCTGTTGTCCTTGGAGCTGATGAAAAGGCTGCAGAGCCCCTCTCTGCAGTGATTTAGCTTGGCTGTAAATAAGAAACATTCCTAGCAACACTTCCACTTACCCAGCATTCCTCCCTCCTGGATCCCTGTGCATTTTGCACTGGTTTGGGAGTGTTATGGACTGGGAAACTTTTGGCAATGTGTTATTCCAAACACCCTGGCTTTCCCTGCAGAGTGTTAATTGTGGTTTGTAGGGTTGGGCTGGGATTATTGCACTTAAATTCGAGGCAGATTGCATTCACACATGGGGAATGAGTGCTAAATCCTTGCCTCCCTGCTGGGAACTGAGCCCTGGGTACATAGATCTGCACAAGGGGCCTGGCCTCGGGTCACTTGGATGCTCTTGAGCTGTGATCTGAGCAGTGCTGCCCCAGAGCCCTACTGAGATGTTCGCATCTTGCATTCATCGTAGGTTCTGGCTATGGGAGAAGGAGACTGGTGAGGGAACACATTGCTAAGGAGAGGTTTGTCCCATGTACAAATAGCCTCTGATTTTGGCAGGTGACAAAGATCCAACCCTTGATGGAAGGAACCAGCACAAAGTCTGCTCCCTGTCCCCTCGGTTTGCATGACCAACATGAGGATAAGAGCTTGGACTCGGAGCCCACTGTACGCTCTAATCCTGACCTTGGTTTGATGTTTAAACTGCTGCAGACTCAATGTATGGTAGAGGCTGAGCAAACCTCAGATCTTGTTTCAACTGAAACAGGAACCTCCGCACAGCCATTGACACCAGATGGTCTCAGCTGGGTTCAAGTCCAAGTGGATGAGGAAAAGCAGCATCAAATCCATCATGTAGACGTGGCCTTTGTCTCCTAAAGGGAGTAAAAGGGAACCTCAGCATCTGAGCTGCTTAAAATCAGACTGGGGAACTTGTGGAGTGGAACTCTGCTGCCATGGGCCTGGGGTTTGCTGCTGCTCTGCAGCCACTCCAATGGAAGGTCCAGGGGAGCTCCGGAAACCCTGGAAGATCCCATTTGTGACAGCAAAGCCCTGAGCTGCTGCTCTAGGACAGGCCCCTTGCCTGCAAGCCTTGCTGGGGAGTTCTGCTTTGGTTTCTATTAACAAATCCCTGTGGTTATGCGCTCATGCTGCGCAGAGATGGGCAGAGGGTTCAAAGCCAACACAAATAGTCTTGGGGTCTGGCTGGGGCTCTAGGAAAACACAGAGTGCAGAGAGTCATTTGGTTAATACATTCAGACACAGCCATTAACCCACCAGGGCTACCTGCCAGGGAGGCTCAGCCATGCTAAGCTGGAGCACAGCGGGTTAGGCACAGCCATGCTGCAATACACATCCACGCATCCCTGTGCTATGTCCTGGAGCCAGCTGTGGTGGGGATGGGAAGGCAAAACCCCTGCCTTGTTGTTGCTCCCAGGGATATGGGATATTTGCAGTGGTTTGGTGTATCCTGGAGGACAGAGGCTGTGCCTCTCCCTCTTCCCAGTGACAGGGATTGGAGAGCCCCTTGCAGGGCTGCAGCTGAGTCCCCTTCACCTGCAATGGTTCATGTTTGGCTGCAGGGGGTCTGGATCAGACTCCTTCAGTGCATTGGTGTCTCCAGGATGGGATGGGGATGTGGTGAGCGCAGACCTCCTGCAGCCACCAGATGTCCAAACCCTCTGCTGGGTTCTGCTTGCCCATGGCTGTGGTTTTCCTATTGAGGCATTAACATTCCTCCTTCCTGCTTCATTCCCAGGTGTGCCAAGGTTTACCCCACCCTGCTGGGTGTGAGCAGAGCCTACAGCTGAGAGTATTCATAGCTCTTGGCCAAAGCCAAGCCTCTGATTATCTCCTTTTGGCAGAGGAGAGGGAATAAGCCCAGAAAGAGCAGACTTCTCTGAGACTCTCGGTTAGAGTCCAGCCATTACAGAGCCTTTGCATGACTTATTTATGCTTTTTGTTTGCTTAGCAAATGTCTTCAGCCATCCTCATCTGTCCCGTTGACACCGCAAGAACGAGGAGAGGAAACCTCAGCTGCAGAAGAGCCTCCTGCCTGCTGGGTCCTTTGCTCCCCCTCTATGGGTTCAGGAAGGAAGAGCAGATGGGTGCCAGGATGGTAAGATTGGGCTCTTGAGAGGCTTCTGCAATGGCAACTGATTTTGAGGATGCCAAGAGCAGCCCCTTCAACTCTGATTCCATAAAACCCATCCAGCTTTGGAAACAAAATATCTGCAGCTGATGGGAAGAGCTCTGGGTTCAGCTCTGAATCTTGGCATCCTCTCTGTCCATCAGTACCTCCAAAATCCTTGTGCTATGCTGCATCTCTACCTCATGTAAGGTTATTGCATCCCTGTTGCTTGCAGAGTGATGTGTAGCTACAGCCATGTGCAACACAGCCTCATCAGGTCTCTTTCTCTAAGGTCCAATGTGCAGGTGCATTCAGAGGCTCCTGGTGCTGGAGGACCACACACTGGAGAGCTCAGCTCTGTGTGCTGGGCACCTGCTGGGCTATGGAGAGCATGAACCTGGCTGCAAAACACACAGAGGGAAGTCTCCAGCTGGGAAAAGACAAACTCACTCTGTTGGATGCTTTAGGTCCAGTGCAAGCAAACAAGCATCTGGTTGCTTTAATCCCTGTCTGCACTAAGCAAGGATATTGCTGTGCATTGTCCAAACAAGGTTTTTGCAAAGGAAGGAAAATAAACCCTAAGGTAAACCTATCACTAATGGCGAATCCTTTGAGAAAGACAAACACCATTCCTGGAGCTGCAGTGAGATGTGGACACTGTGTCCCAGCTGCATGTCAGGAGCATCCTCAGCTCCAGCATTACCACAGCATCTCTGAGCTGGCCGAATCCTGACCACTGCGGGTGTATGGGCAGCCGGGTCTCACCCCTGCTGTGGCTTCCCCTGCTGCACCCAGGGCTTTGTTGCTGCCCTTCTCCTCCACACAGGCTGGAGGCCCTGAGAGCACTTGCGGTCCCTGAACCCTGTCCCAGCATCCAGACACGCTCCAGGGCAGCTGCCAAAAGGGATGGAGAACAGAAGGAAGAAGGTAGTCTGGCTCCTGATGAACTGTGAGTAGCCAAGCCACCACCTGCAGCAGATCACAGGCTTGTATTAGCCCCATCTCCATGGAGATTAAACCCTGCTGTCACTCCAGAGGATCAGCGGGAGAGCTCTGCCGATGGCAGGGCACACAAGGATAAGAGGAAGCTCCTGCAGCTTGTGCTGCCTGCCAAGTCTAATTGGGATCTTTACACACCAGGTCCTATCTCTTGTTGTCCCTCTCCAGGAGCAGACAGACCTGTTCTTTCTCTTGTGCCCCAGAGGGGCAAGAAACACTTCTTGAGTTTCCTACACTGGTTTTAAAGAGTAAAGCAAATGTAGGGCAGTGAGTTCCAGCCCGCTGGGGAGCAGGGGGCATTGGGAGCAGCTCGGTGCCCACCTGGAGCTCACAGAAGGGCTGTTGCCCTGCTCCACTTGGTTGCCTGTACCTGAAGCAGCGGGATGCAGCCACCCTCAGTCTTTAGTCCAGCCAGGTGGTCCCTCCCTTTGCAGTGTTCTCTCTGCCTTTCCCTAGCCTGGGAGGCACATGGTTTCCCTTCTCTTCTGCCTGCTGAGCTCACTTGGGGCTGCGGAGCACAATCCCAGGCCAAGCGGAGCAGCCTCCCAGGGCTTGAAGCCTGGGGTCCCTCTGCTGCTGCGCGGTAGCTCCAGAGGAGTGATCTGTGGATGAAATTCCCAGGAACTGGTGGGACCCAACGCGGTTTGGAGCCACCAACTCACCCAATTCAAAACAAACACAGGGGCAGAGATGGGCTGTGCTCGGTCACTGCTGATTTCTATCGATCCCGGCTGGGCGCTGGCATGGAAAGAGCATTGGGCTGGAGCTTTCCCTTCCGATCCGCACAGCCTCGAGAGGATTTGGGAAGCAGAAGGTTTGAGCCGGAGCCTCTGTGCAGTTCTGGCTGCCCTGAGATTTTCCCACATATTCATTAGACATACAGCTCATTCAAGTGTATGTGCAGAGGTTTGAAGGGCTGAAAGGCTCATTGTATCTCTCTGGTGTGATAGTCGGGTCCTGTGGGAGCTCAGACCCACGGCGTGTGAAGCAGAGAGGCACTAACAGTGGGTAACGACTGGGTGAGGGGCTCTTTTCTGTCCCAGTTTGCAAGGTGCAGGAGCCAGCAGTAAGGCAGAGCCGCCGTGGAGCTCAGTGCAGGGCTGCCTGCCTTGTGCTGCATCCCGTAAGGATGCTTTTTAGCTCAAGTGTCTGTGCAGTCAGAGCCATGAGAGGCTACTGCAGCAGAGCAGAGCTGTGCCAAAGGCTCCCAGGGAGCAGGGTCCTGGCCCCCCCCAAGGCCCCTTGCTGTGCTGGGAACAGTGGGGTTATCAGGATGGGGTGGCTCCTCTCTAAGATGGAAATTTCTCTTCTGGCCAGAGGCAGCGATCTTGGCTTGCATCCCTGCTCCCTGTCACTGAGCCTCGCCACCTTCCAGGGTTCACTTTGTTCACAAAGAGCCTCAGATAAGCTTCTTGGCAGGGGTGCTGTCTTCTGCTGTGGCATTAGCATGGCTCAAGACAGGGGTTTGTTAATATTAACCTCTTGTGTCCCTTAGAAGATGCAGCTCAGACACAGACACTGGGGCTGGGGCAGCAAATCACGGCTCTGCATTGGTGGGAAGCATCAGCATCGCTGCAGGGGTTGGTTTCCTCTGGCCATCATCCTGGACCGAGATGTCAGCCTCCCTCCATACCAGGAGCACCCAGCAAGACCCAGTAAGTAGGAAAATCCTTTTGCCTGATGCAAACAGGCTTTGAACCTGCTCCAGTCAGAATCATGCTGTGGTTAAGAGCATGTGTGGCAGAGGCTGGGTCTGTGAAATGCCTGAGGAATGGCTGCAACTCAGGGGACATTTTTTGTCACTGAGTTGGAGTATTTTATGTGGAGAACTGTTTCTCCATGAGTAAATCTAACCAGTCTGAAAACCCCTGCTTACGCTCTTAGGATGGTGATTTGGAGGAGCATCTCCCCATGGTGCTAAAGCACGGATGCTTTGGCACCGCATGGGATGCTGCGGTCCCTGAGCAGGAGCGTGGCCCTGGAGCAGTGCAGCGTGCCCTGGTTCAGAGGCAGGGCTGGCTGGCAGCCCCGTGCTGCCCTCCTGCCACTCAGCCTCGTTTATCTTCCTTACTGGGGCTGTTTACGCAAGCGAGCCTTGGCCAGAGGCGCCGGGCGCTGCGTGCCAAGGGAGGAAGCAGGCACAGCACAGGCTCTGGTGGCTGGCACCCAGCTGCCTGCATGCTCTCGTTCAGGAACAAAAGGCCAGGATGTGGCCTCTGTGGCTCAGGTTGAGGGGTGGCTCTGGCCCCTCGCATGGCTGGCACTGGGGGTCCTGGCAAGGGGACCCCCCACAACCTTGTGCTCTGTGCTGAGCAAGATCCCAGGAGCAGGGTCCTGCTGCTTGTTTGATTCCAGCTTTGTGTCTCAGCCCCTTTGCTCTGATCATGGTCTTCTTCTGTCCTGGCCAGGCTGGATGGGGTTCTGGGCACCCTCCTCCAGTTGAAGTTCCCTGAAACAGAGATGTTCAGGCGCCTCCATGAGAAGTCCTTGGGAGCAAAGCTCCTGAGTGCCTTTGCTCCCAAAGCCTGAGTGCTGTCCCGGGGTTTAGTCCTCGCTTAGTCCTGTGGCAGGGGAGCTGCTGCTGAGCTTGTGGTTGAAAGGAGACGTCTCACCAACAAAGCAGCATCCCCCCTGGTCTGGGCTCTGGGCTCAGGTTGGAGACCAGACCCGTGTCATGCTGCTGCCTGGCTGCAGGAGCTGTTCAGCAGCCTGGGCTGGGTTCTGAGCTCAGACCAGTGCCACGCTGCTGGCAGCCACTAAAGAGCTTTGTTTTCCTTTCTCTGCTCCAGCAAACTCCATTGGATGTACAACTGCTGGTGGGGAAACCACTCGCTGCAGTTCTGAGGAAAGAAATGGTCCAGGGGTGGCGGCATCTCAACATCTCTAAGCAGCAGCCATAAAGAGGAGCCTCAACATGGCAAAGCCCCTTTGACTCCTGCCTCGGGGTAGCCAAGTCCCCCCCGCAGCAGCTTCCCGTGGTGGTGCTGTGCCAGCACACCCGGCTCCAGGAGGGTGTGTGAGACAGAGCACGCTTTGTGTCCCGCCGGGCCCGGGCTTGTCGGGTGAGGAGGAACAGCAGGAACATGCTGGGGTCTGATACAGCACCTCCACCATGGTGCTGGCCCTTCCTGAGGTCCATGGGGAGCCAAGGGGAGGTTCAGGACTGACACCAGTGGGTCCTGCTGCTTGTTTGGTTCCAGCTTTGTGTCTCAGCACCTTCTGGTGGTGGTCCTGGCCAGGCTGGATGCATTCTGGGCAGCCTCGTCTAGTTGAAGATGTCCCTGCCCATGGCAGGGGTTGGATTAGATGACCTCTGAATGCACCTTCCAACCCAAACCATTCTATGGGTCTGTCCATTGTAGTGCAGGGG
>JAOEHX010009840.1:0-10720 GCA_025448015.1 Bolborhynchus lineola | reverse complement strand
AGCGGGTCCGCGGGGCTCCCGGGAGGGGGCTTGGTGGCGGCGGAGCATTGTCCTTGGTCGGGGCGGGAGGCACCGTCCTGAGGCTGTTGCGGGCGGTGCCGCGGCCGCGCTGGTCCCCGCAGCGGCGCCGGAGGCTGGGTAGAGCGCGGCACGGAGCGGGTGGCTCGGGGGGCGCGCACATCCATCCACCCATCCACCCATCCACAGCTGCAGCCTGACCCGCCGGGGCCGCTGGAGCGGCAGGGCCTGTCGCTGGGAAGATGGAGTTGAGGGTGGGTGGCAGCATCCCATCACTCGGGGCCGAGCGAGTTTTGGGTTTGAAACGGGGGAGAATTCTCCTTTGTCTCCGGGAAGTGCTCAGTCTGCTCTCTGCGTTGTTCTTCAGTGATGCAGATACCAACATTAGCTATGTACTGCAGGATTTGATAGGGTTTTGTCTGTAGCAAGATGTGCTTCTGAGGAAGGCCCGTCAGTGTTGGGCTGCTGTCATTTGCAGGGTGGATGGAGCAGGATCTGCCTCTTGCACCTCCTGGTGCAAATCAGTGAATGGTCCGTGTGGGAAAGCATCCAGGGATGGAGGCAGAGGTGTGTGTTATCTCCAGGGTGTCTAGGCAGGCTGCAGCAGCGTTAGGGAAGCACTGGGAGACAAAGCACTGTGTCAGTGCTGGCTGTTACTTGCTGCTCTGTTGGTTGTCAGTCTCGTAGGCCTGCAAACCTTGTCTCAGGAACCCAGCCGGCTGGAATGGATGTCTGGTTTCACCAGCCCATCCGTTACTGCTGCCTAGAAGTGTTTCCTTAGGCTGACTTGCAATTTGTGATGTATTTGGGGTACATGGCCATGTGTGTTTGCCTTAGCCTATGCCTAGCAGTGCTCCAAGAGGGTCTCCTTAATCAGCATGGGTCAGTCCTGCCCTATCATTGCTGGGGAGGTCATGCTTTAAATGTGCTGCAGCTGCCAGTTTTTGAACTGGGATATGGAATTTGGCATTTTAAGACATTACCTGCCTGCTCTTACAGCCTGCCAGGGCTAGGATAGAGAGAGTCTGCATCAAACAGCTGTATTCTCATGAAAATCTGTCACCGTGCCTGCCAGAAATCACTGAGAGTACAGGACTTCAAAGTCTCAGCTCTGAGACAAGCCCCAAGTTAAAACCTTGACACCAGCCATTATGGGCACATCAGGGAAGCTGTGCTTTAACCAGTCTGTCACCTCAGGAGCACTGGTGTATGTGGGGGGCCTGCCTTCAGTTAAGGGGAAACCAGTGTGTTTGAGGAGGTGCTCCCCAGATAAGTACAGAAAGGTTATCTGCTGAGGCTGAGGATTGGTATGTGCTCCTCTTTTGCTCAGCTTCCTGCCGCCTCTAGCTTTGGAAGCTGCCATCCAGAAAGTAACAGTTCCTGATGCATTTCCTCTTTCTCCCCATTTGTGCTTCCGCTCCGGCAGAAGAAATGATGAAGAACCCAGAGGGGAATTTCCCAGTGTCAAGGATGCGGCTTTGTAAGGGTACACATGCCACTTCTTCCCTTCCAGTACTGGGTGGTTAAAATGGTAAGGGCACAGGTTCTACCTCCTGACTGAGGTTGCTGTTTTTATTTATCAAAATGCCTCCTTTACCCATGAAACTTAGGAAAACAAATAGTTTGGGGGAGGGAGGGAGGTGTCATCATTCTGATGAGGATGAGAGACAATATTTAAAGCAAGTTCCATCTGCCAGATGCAGGGTCTCAGTGCCACTTTGCAGACTGTATACAATGCATGGCAAGGTTTATGTACTGTTGAGGCTCTGGGAAAGACCATGTACAGGTAGCTAGACAACGTGGCTTGTTGCTAACCTACATTAGACACTGCTGTGCGCTAATTTGGAAATGTCTATGGATATTTACAGAGAGAAGTTTTTCATAAACATCTTTCATAAATGTCTTGAGCCCCATTTCTCCCTCTTATCTCACAAGGGGTCTGAGCACAAGAACAACCAAGGAAGTTGCTGTTATGAGGCAAGAAGGCATATTTTCCCCTTTCTGCTCAATTGATGAGTTAAAAACAGCCAGCAGTCTCTGGCTGTGACTCTCTTATCTCTATTCTTGCGATATTTACAGTAGAATTTCTGGTCTTGTTGGGAGAGAGCCTTGGCTGATGGTAGTGGTGACGTCGGACCCCAGAAAGACTGGGGCATGGTTTTACTGGTCAGTTTTCTAAACCAATCAGATAAGGTAAGTTAATGAATCGAGGTGACAAACTAAGATTGTTCCAGAAGCTCAGGTCAGAGAAAGGAATTGAGCTTGATCTTCTCGAGTCCTACTCTAATCCTGCCTTCTCCATGCTGCTGGCCTTCCCAGGGAAAGGGCTTGTCTCTGTGACTGATACTGACCGAGAAACAAAGAAGTCTGTCAATGCATTGATGTACAGTCTCTTTCTGCAGTACCACCATGCTCCTGGAGCATTTCCCCTTGCTCTGCTGAGAGGACCCTGTGTGCTCTGTTACTTGGTTGTGCTGCAGTACTAAACAGGACAAAGCAAATTGACTTTCCTTGCAGTTGGATTTAATGTCTTACTCTTATATGATTGTGCAGTAGCTCTTGCTGTAGCTACTGGTGGAAAAATGACTTCATTGCATGTGACTCTGAGGCTGGCACCTTAAACTGATAGTTACTGTAATTCCTGAAAAACATCCCGAAGAAATGCTGTAAAACAAAAAAGAACACCACAATAGTTCTGCGCCAGACTTTTTGGGAATCATTCTGATGCAGTGGCATTGTTTTTCTTATCTTTTTCTAAATGAGTGGAACTGTCTATGCAATAGGCATAGTTGTTTGAGAGACAGTGTAAGCAAAGAAAGAGCAATGAAATGAAGAAATGGAACCAAACATTGTCATATATTGTTGTCATGGTCTAACTTATTTTACTTGAGCCCATGGTTAGAACTAGATGACTTTCAAGGTCCCTTCCAACCCAAATCATTCTATGAGTTGATTCCATAATGGAATAAAGTATGATGCTGACTTGAATTGGCACTGAAATTAGGTGAGCCTTCCCTTTCAGTGATTTATTTCATTATGCTGGTGTTTTCCCACTTGCATAGTTGTAGAGAAACGTGGCACAAGCAATGGAATGCTCTGCTGTGGACTCTGAGCCAGCTGTGAGGTCCCATCTCCCCATCCTCATCTGTGCTGAAGCTTAAAGGAAGTCTGAAGTTCTTGTTTGGTTTATTTTGGGAGTTGATGTTCTGAACTCTGCTGTTGACTCCCCTGATAGCTCCAGTTGTGCTTGGGAAAGCCAAATGCTTCCTTTTGAAAAGTATTTATTCTGTGTGTCTATAAAGTAAACACTTCAGAAAGACTTCCCAAGTCCTTTGGTAGGCTGAGTGTTCAGTGGTGCCTAATAAGAGTCGAGCAGCTCTTCATCTCTGCTGCTGTTCCTTAAGTAATCTTGGGGAAAAATCTGTTTTCTCTGTATTTCTTTCTCCCCAAATGGGTGTTGCAGTTCTGACCTCCTTTGAGGTCTGTGAATGCAATGCTCTGTGGATGTTGGAACTTTTTAATCACTTCTTGGTGTTTTTCAGTCCCCTCCCTGTGCTTTCTCACATGGTTCCTTTTAAAAAGATAATGTAAAGAGAGTTGTATTGCTTGGGCCAGAGCTCTTGGTCAAAATGAGTTCTGTTTTATTTGCAGTGATGTAGTAAAGACTGCATAGATGTTGGTTATGCTGGAAGGGCTTCACAACAAATTGGAATGACAAAAGCTTCCAAGAGATCATCTGATCCGTCTGTCCCAGGTTAGGTCCATCCTTATCCTTGTAATTCAGGACAGAGGTTTGAAGATTTTTATTCTTAAAGAATAATGTAGGCAATGAGGGTTTTTCTCCAGCCTCCCTGGCCAGTCTAGCTCAGTTAAAACTGCAGAGTGTGTCTTCCCCTTGTTTTGTTTATTGTCATTGTCACTTGATCTGCCTGTTACTGTACAAATGACCAGTAAAAAGGTGTTTCATTGACAAAAGCAACACAATTTCTTCTGCAGCATGAACTTCTTTGGCAGCGCATCCTCTGGTGGGGCAGAGGAAGGCTTCCAAAGTGAGGCACCAGCTTCTGGCATAGGCACCAACAAAGGCTTTCTCTGGCTGGTCTGTTCTTTTTCTTCCTTTGACATGTTCCTCCCCCATTATCTGTTGCATCATGCTCTGAAAACTTCTGTATCTGCCAATTAGTGCTTTAAACTTTTCAGCCATACTGAGAGGCATGAAAAGCAGCTGCCTGGTGAAACAAACAGCACTTTCCATCCCTTGAATCCCTCCCATTATGACCTACAAGTGCATCTGCTGGATGGAGAACAAACCTCCCTGGAAAGAGGCCTTTCCTGGAAGGTGTGGAGAGGTCTTTATGTCATGAGATGTGTTTAATGGGCTTTTTAGCCTCATATGTGACTTGTATATTATGTGCTATATTACCTTAGTGACTTCTGTCAGCCCTCTGTGTGAAGCCTATCCTGGTGATTAAAGACTGCTCCTTAGCTATATTTAGCATAAAGCTATTTGTTTTATGACTGAGATCCTTACTACACAAACTGGAGTAGGTCAGTCTGCAACCTTGAATAAGTGCATTTTTTTTCCAGTGGACTTCTGTTTCCCAGCTGGTAAGTTTGGCACATTCTAGCTAATGACCAATTCACCAGCCATCCCAAATGGAGATTTAATGAGGAGCAATATGGCACAGAAAGGCAGGATAGTGTGGAATATGCTGCTGGGGCAGGGAAAGCTGATGTTTTGCCTTACACAGTTCATCTTTTATGTATCTGTGTATGTAGTCTTGTAGGGGGATCTATGAAGTACATTTTGAACTTGCTACATCATAGAATTCCAGACTGGTTTGGGTTGGAAGGAACCTTAAAGCTTATCCAGTTCCAGCCCCCTGCCATGGGCAGGCACACTTTCCACTAGAGCAGGGTGCTTCAAGCCCCATCCAACCTGGCCTTGAGCACTATGAGGGATGGAGCAGCCACAGTTTCTCTGGGCACCCTGTGCCAGTGCCTCAGCACCCTTACACAGAATCTCTTTCATAGGAAAAATTTCCATGTGTATGTATATTTGTACATATTTCTACTAAATGATATTGGCAATAAACCCTATCAAATCCTGCAGTACGTAGCTAATGTTGATATCTGCAAGTTTAATCATGATGTTTCTGAAGCATCTGCAAGCACTTTTCCCCTTTTTATCTCTGAATCCCCTCAAAGTGCTTTGTCTAGATGGTAGGAAGATGTGGGAGCACATCCAGCACATCGACATGCAAATGTCAAAGTCAGATGATGCTTTTGGGTGATCATATGGTTCAGGTTTATGGAATACTGTGATATACTCTGCCTTAGGGTGCTGGCAGCTTTGACTGTCATTGTTAGAAGAAGTTACAACTTGAATTTTGCTTTTCCTTTTCGGTTGAAATGTGACCAGTCTGTGTTGGAGATGTTATGCCAGCACTCTGTGGTGTGATGTGCTCTTGGTGCTGCTTGTAGCTGCACTTTACTTGCTGGCTAGGTGAGATTATATCTTGATCTCTGTACAAAATCACGATTGTGGTCTTGTCTGCATTAGAGGAGAGATTAGTGACACTTTCTACATAGAAACCTGTTTCTGTAAGGAGTGCAGGAGCAGCTGGGACTAGAACATGTAGTGCTGCAGTATTCAAGGAGTGTGGTGGGTTGATCCATCTGCCTACCTGCATGCAGGCTGGGTTCACCCTGGCAGCTTCACTCTTATCTCCAGGGTTAGGAATTGTTACATCCCATTTTTAGCACTGATCCATCTGGCCATACCTGTTCCTTTTGGCTGCCAGCATCTGTGCATCAAGCACTGCTGTATGTGAGTTTCCCAAACGGCATGGGATAGTGTGTAGATAGGAATGCTGATTAAAACCAGGCTGTGAAGCAGTACTGCTCTTGCAAGGCCTCTGTTGCTGCTGGAGGAGGATGGGACAGACAGCCTTTCCCAGATGTGTGCAGATGTGCCAGCCTCTCCTATTCCTGCCAGCCCACCAAGTCCCACTGCAGCACAGGCATGGCATCAGGCATGTTCAGTCTCCACACCTCCTTTGCAATCTGTGTAGGATGGTGGTTTCTTTTTCACTCCCTAGAAACTGTGATCTCTCACCTCCTCTGGTGTAACATCCTATGGTGCTGGGGCGGCTTAGTGTGTGGCTCCGTGCCTGAAGGCTTTGAGCTCAGAGTAAATGATGGCTTCTGCAAGGCAGGTCATGAGGTGTGGGTCATAGGAACTGTGAGACAGGAGTGATAACATAATAATGTTGACAGGTAAGATCCATTTTGATATAATTTGCCAAAATTATTATGGTTTTGGTCATTGATAGGGATGTAATTAAGAGGTATGTTCTTTCTTGTACTATAAGGTTTGTGAGCTAGCTCTGGCTTTTCTAAGGACCTTTGTGTGGTGGTGAAGTAGGAAACTTCATGGTTAACACATACTGGCCGAAAGGAAACTTCCTACATCACTGGTGTCCCTGTCTCCAGCAGTGGCTGTGGTGGGAGCTGTGTAGGTATTTCTGTGTCAGCTGCGGTCTGGGGAAGTTACAGTGTTTGTAGAGAGGCTCAGGAGGCAGCAGTAATTAGTGCACAAAGAGCAGAGGTCAGGCTCTGAAGTGGGCGGCTGGTGAATCAGCAGAGAGGAGGAGAGTGCTCCAGGGAACAACTGTATTCAGCATTGTTCTGCTGCTGCCAGCTCCGTGATGGGAACCAGGATGCTTGAGTGTGGGTAGAGGGGATGGGGCTTATGCAGGGCCTTGGTGGTCTGGTGAGAGGGTGAGTTTGCACCTTCACAGCATCTTAGGTTTGGTGATCTCTGACCTTTCAATAGATACCAGTGGTGGGACCCTCCTGGTCTGTCACCCTTCGGTTTGCATATTGGTACTGTTATAATCTCTCTGTGCGGCAAGGAGTTTTCTGGCCACTGGAAGAAGGAAGCAGGAGCCTGGCTGTTAGTGCTGCATTTCAACTGTTAGATGGTCTGTGTTTCCTTTCCAGCTTACCTCCTGCTGTATCTCTGCTTACTCTTAACAGCCAGTGTGAAGTTGGGTTGGTTACTCTTTCCGCTTTTGGGAACATTTGCTTTGCTTGAAGGAATAAGATGATGTTATCTCATAGTATTTGGCATAGAGTTTACCTTGAGATTTTTGCCTGGGATAGAGGATGCATTTTGGGTTGCCCATGTCTAAACCAGACTGAATTCAAGTGATGAAGGTTTAGAGAAGATCTGCTAAAATGAAATGGAAATGGTGAGTGTTCTGTCTCAGGACCTCTCAAAGGAGAGCATTGCTTGGTCAAAATGATATTGTGAAGGTGGAGAAAGGGCAAAGCTGTCTTGGGAGAGCATTGGACACAATGGGAGAATGTCAGAGGGCAGAGTATGCAGAATGTGCAAAGGGCAGAGTAGGCAGATGGTTGGCTTGACTAAATCTGGACTGGCAACTGGTGGGGGGTTCCCAGCTGGAAGAGGCTGAAATTAATGCTGCTGAACTGCAGGAATGAAAAATCTTGTGGTTTTATAACTAAACAAAAGGAATTGTATTAGGTACAGGGTAGCCCTTTTTGTCCTGCATCCTTGCCTGAAGTTTCAGCAGCTTGTGGAGAGGCAGGGTTCATTTTCCTTTAATGTGGCATTGTTTGTGTTGGGATTCTTCTGAGGGTATTTTTCTACTAGATGTTGAACTTGCAGAACTAATGGTCCAGGGTGAGGCTTTGCTCTTGTTCCTGCTATAGTGACCCGGTCTCTACTGCATACTGAATTGCAGTAAATGTGTGATTATATGGATGTGGTGCCTTCTTCTGGTGCACTTGAGGGTGTCTGTAGATACTGAGCAGCTATAGTGGAGCATAATGGGGGCTTCAGGAGCGAGCACAACATGTCCCGAAGGTATTTTCTATTACACCAAAATATGTTGCATTCCAATCCTATTTTCTTTGCTTTTAACCAGATCATCTGCAAGTTTAAACAGGTACAACTGCATTATCAGCAGACAGGCTGTCATAACACTGCTCTGAAAATGAAATCAGAATTCCTGGTTTCAGTGTGCAAAATGAAAGAGAAGAAACTTTCAAGACTAGTTGTTTCCCATTTTCAGCTCTTTGTTGCTTCAGTTTTTCAGTTACAGTCTGCAAACCAAGGCTGGCCTGCAAAGAAGTCTTCATTGCATGTGCCGGTTGTAAAAAAGGGGTAAAAATCAGGGCAGGGAGGACCTGGGTGCTATTTTTGTTTCATAATCAAAGTCTAGGGTAGAAGTTAGATTACAGAAGTGCACAAATCAAAATCTCTGTTAACCTGAGCTCCAGTGAATAATGGATCAAGTGCCAAGGTGAACTTTAATGCTGCACTAAATCAAGTAATCAAAAGCCAGGAAATTCTAGAAGTTCAGACTCTCCTGTGGCTCTGCACAGGGTGTGTAGCATGGCTGAGTGAGTCTATAGCTCAGATTTAGTTAAAGACATTTTTTTCTACAGTAGTAAAGTACCAAGCCCTTATAATGGAGTATGGTTTTGACCTTATAGCAGCATTCCAATGTCTGAAGGGGGCTACAAGGATGCTGGAGCGGGACTCTTCCTCAGGGACCATACTGACAGGACAAGAGGTGGTGGGCTCAAACTGAAACAGGGGAAGTTCAGGTTAGATATAAGGTAGAAGTTCTTTACTTTGAAGGTGGTGAGGCACTGGCATAGGTTGCCCAGAGAAGTGGTAAATGCCTCATCCCTCAAGCAGTGTTCAAACCAGGTTGGACAGAGCCTTGGGCAGCATGGTCTAGTGTGAGGCATTTCTGCCTGTGGCAGGGGGATTGGAACTAGATGATCATGAGGTTCTTTCCAACCCAAACCATTCTACGTATCATTATCTTTCCTGCTCTCTGCCCTCCTCATGTTTCTTTTCCAGATCCTGCTTATGACGCTTTCTGTCTGTTGGCTGTTTGGATTTTGTCAAAGGCCCTTGAATACTAGAGAAATCTTCCATGGACTTCAGTAGCATTGGATGAAGTCTGAACTGTTCTGGAGGACAGCACTTCTGAAATCTGTGTACATTCTGTTCCCTTCCCATGGGAGATGTGCAGCTTTGGTGTCTTGCCCTGTGTTTTCCTGGAGGGACACACCCCTGCCCCCAGGGCTTAACTCCAGGGAGCAGGAGCTCACATAGATCGAAGCTCATCCCCAGGACTTTTCGCACAAATCAGAGCTAGTTTTGCTCTGCAATTAGCGCCAAATTGTTGCTATCTCCTGTGTCAGACTTCAGCAGGCTTTTTGCCAGCATGGGGAGTGTGAGCTCATCAGCAAGCCCATAATTACTCCCTAGTTTGTATGTGATAACTTCCTTGAATGGCCTTTGTTTCTTGTGTTTTCGTTGGAGTTTTCCCCACTTTGCCTCAGGTTTTGCATTGTGGTTTTCAGGGTGCAGTGGGATGTTTTTGCATGTTCTTCCTTTAATAACAATTGTTTTATAATGAAACTAGTCTATTATAGTGGATAAGCTAGCTTAAATACGGAAGTTTTTAACTAAAAGGCCTCTGGGCTTTCCCTTTGCATTCCGTGCAAATTATTATAAAACTGGAGTGAGAGAAACAGCTAAACTCGAGCTTTGTTGAAGTTTAACAACCTTTCAGATGTGTAAGGGAGACTGCACGGTAACAACAGAGCTTTATGGCTGAAGAACCTGTGTGAATTCAACTGCAAGGGAGGAAAAAAACCTGATGGCTGACAGGATTTTGGGGTCCTCTGATTTTTCCTGTGTGTAAGTGAAAGCAATATGGTCCTTTCTTTCATGCCTGTAGTACTGTACCTCCATTCCCTCTCTGGGGGAAGGTACGGTTTTCTTGGGAGAGGACTCTGACCTTAATTAAGAGTGAGCATCTCTTAATTCCTCTATACTTCAATTAAGCAGAAGGATTTAATCCTGATCTGCCATGTGCTTCTGGAGTGGGTTTCTGATTGCTTGTTGGAAGGAGTAACTAATGGGAGAAGTGAGAAGGCAGTGATATGATTGCCTTGGATCGGATGGAACATCTTAAGGAATTAAGAGATAAAATTGCCTTTTCTTCTCAGTGTAATCTCTGCCTCTATTAGTAAAGCTGCAGTTTGGCTTTATCAAATCCTGTCTCTGGGTTGATTGTATTCATTTCCTGTCCTTCTTGCAGAAGATGCAGTGGTTTCAGTCCAGCCTTTGAATTTTGATTGCAAGGCAAACTTTTGTTCTTAAAATCCCTAGCCCTGTCTTTGCAGCATGGCCAGTGTTGTGGGGTCCTGAGCATGGGACACCAAATCTTTGCCTGTCCTTACTTTTGGCATACAGTCTGTTATATATCCTGGAGCAATGGCTCTAGGAAATAGAGCTGCTTTGCTCGAAAATCTCATTTTCCTGAGGGTGGGGAAGGTGCAAAAAAAGCTTGGAAGTAGGAAGAGGATGCACCAAATGCTCAGAAATAAGAAATGAAATAACCTTACATAACTTAAGAAAAAAAGAAGAAATATCTTTAGGCCAGTAAAGGTTTTGTATAAGGCCTAATAAATGAAGACCAGAGATGGCTGTGAAAGCTTTTTGCCTTTATTCTGTGTGCTTCTTGTCGAAGTGAGTGCAGAGCTCCTCCAGCAGTCAGTGGACCAGATTCTCAGCCTCACCTCTGTGCCTGGCAAAATCTTGGAGTGGATTCTCCTGGAAGGCATGCTGAGGCACATGAAGAACAAC
>JAOEHX010009837.1:0-24335 GCA_025448015.1 Bolborhynchus lineola | reverse complement strand
AGCCCTGCCTGGGCTGCAGAGTCCAGGGAGGAAACACACTGCAAGGTGCAGCCAGCACTGGCAAAAAGCTCCTCTGCCTCCTTCCCTGAGCAGGGGTGAGCACAGCCAGCCAGGGACATCACATTAGACTGGTGGTGGAGTCCCTCCCACTCACCAGCAGCACTACAGGACTGAGGGTGCAGTAAGGATCAGTATTCCTTTCCTAACATCTACCCATGCAGCTGATGCTGCTGTAAGGGCTGGAACCATGCTTAGGTACCAGCTCTGTGACTGGAAGGGTTAGTGGCAGGTTTAGGATTTAATTTCTCAGAAGCCATCCAAGATAAAAGGCTCTTAATATCATTAGACAGTAACACTCTGTCCTGCCTTGCCTGCACTGGGTATCTGTGAGCCCTTTCATCACCTGTAAATGGGCCTAGCTCTGACTGTGTGATTAGCCTCGAGAGGTGATTAATCCCAGCACTTCATCCATTGGACTGGGGCCAGCATTCCTGCACTGACCCATGGGGTCAGTAACCCAGTAATCCAGACACATTTTCCAGCTGAGAAAGCAGAGGGTTCTAAATGCCATTACACCTGCAGTGTCCCAGCTTCAGAATTCCTGTGGGATATGAATACAGCTGTAATGTTTTAATGGTTTTCAAGTACCTCAGGTGTGGTCTTATGATCATGCCTGCACATGTACCTGTACGTCTCTTGATAACACAAAGCCAAGACCAGGCAATTCCAGGGCCACAAGTGAGGAACTCCTCCAGCAAAGCTTTTCGTGCAGCTTGTGCCTCCCATCAAAGCAAGGGCTGTGGTGTGTGTGTGAGTGATGGGGTCAGACATCAGTGCTCAGCCAAACCTGCAGCCCACCAGCACTTCTGGGGCACTCAGACACCCAGCTGTAGCATCAGGACAGTTCTAAACACTGAGCAACCCGGTCCAGTGCATGGTGTCTCTGCCCCTGGCAGGGGTCTGGAGTGGATGAGCTTTAAGGTCACTTCAACCCAAACCCCTTTGTGATGACTCTATGAAATACCCAACCCTTTTTTGCTTAAGAAAAGATGAGTTAATGCAGCATTCATCCTCTTGAACTGCTGGCTTTAGGCCCAGACAATAGAGAGAAGGGGCCTGTAGGTGAAGTGATGGTGTTTGCACTGCACAAAGCAGCTTGTTACCTTGCATTTGTCACTTAATACATAGAGCAGCTGTAGCAAACTCCAGAAATGGCTTGGATGACCTCACAGGAATCACAGTCAGTCTTGACATATATAACCTGATACAGAAACTCATGGTTGGAGTCACAAAGCACATGTGTTGTGTCATCTCCTCACTTCTGTCCATTTGTCATTACTTTGAGCTCCACTAAAATCTTGAGTTCATCTCATCTACACCAGTACTTTCAAACCTGAGTCAAGCTTACTCCAAGTGTGTCAACTGAAAATCACTATACATCAGTATGTACTGATGATGTTGGCTGATGATGCTCCTCTTGCAACAAGCAGCATTTCTTGTTCAAGACAGTTTTACACAAAGTCCTGCTGAAATTCACTTGAGTAAAAGTAAAACCTTAAAAAAGGAGCAAGACTCATTTCCTGCCCCACTGTTCCTTCATTCTTCTACTCACAGACTGATTTGGGTTGGAAGCAACCTTCAAAGCTCATCTAATCCAACCCCTCCTGCAATGAGCAAGGCAGCCAGGTTGCCCAGAACCACCCGGGAAGGAATCTTGATACACTTTGGAATCCACCTCCTCACACATCCAGTTGCAGTGCTCCATTCCCCATTGCTTCAGGAAGAAAACTGTCACTCAAGAAGTGCCAAGATCAGGAAAAGCAGAACTCAGGAGTTAACCAGTGCATGCAAGGTCAGTGATCTGAGAAACAGGTCAAAACCACTCACACAAAAGGCAAATTTATGCATCAAAATGGAAAAGAAGCAACAGTTTCCAAGTGTGTGACCAAGTTTAATGATACATCTGTTCTGAACCGCTCAACCATCAATAACATTGCGTGGGTCCCAAAGCCCAGAATGTTACTTCATAGGTGTTTTATATGAATATTTACAAAGACTTTCAAAATTCAGTGGCACAAAACAAACAAGAACAACTTAAAACTTTAAGCTACAATGCTTAAAAAATGTAAACAGTTTATTTTACATACTTGTAAAATAGAAGAACTCCCTAATGCAGCTCAATTTTACCTGGAAGGTGACTATATCCTGGTGCCCGTGAAGAAGGAATGAAAGAATTCTTTACACAAGTATTGTGCTCCAGTGTGCAAAAAATCAGGTAAGAAAGGAACCCAAAGTCCACAACAGTTAAAAGACAACAGAAAGAAAAAAAAAGGTTTTCCACGTCCTGAAGTTAAGAGATTTATAAAATCATTTACACACGGTGCTGACCCATCAGAAACTCCCATAACTTAAACCTGGCAACAACAGCGACTACAGATTCAACATCTCATCCAATGGAATCTTCTGCAAAAAGCAGACCAGAGCATTCCCCCAGCCTTCCCTTCCCATCCCTGACATCTAGTGGCCACTGGCACCACCGGAATCCTTTCGATACCTGTTCGAATGAGTGCGTGTAACCAAGACACGTGTGTTCCTGTGCAGAAACGCGTGCAGGCTCACAAGGCCAGTGCAGAACAACTGCTCATAGAACATTTAGAGTCTGATGTCTGGCAGAACTGTTCTTAGCCATTCCTCTCTATTCTAATGCCCAGGTGCTAAAGGCAGACGCTGCTTTCCCAGGATCCAGTATTTGAGTAGCCTAAAAAGAAAGATTTAAAAAGAACTCAGCCTGTAACATTATATTAGATACTCTGCTTTGCCTGCATTATTTCTGGGTGTGAATCCCACAGTACCATAGCTTTGTGCTGTCAGCTGGAGAACAACTAAGATACGTATTTCTTTTTGTTAATGAAGACTTTGATTGCTCCGGTGAAGTCGGCTGATAAAAGCACTTCTGTGTGATCTGTCTTCAAAGCTCCTTAAGGAGGAAAGAGAATGAACTGTTAGTTCATCTAAGAAAATGTATTAAGAGATCAAGCTCTCATTAAAAGCTAAGCTCTCCCTGTGACAGAGAGCTTCCCTCCTTTATCACATTCCTGTTATCTAGCCAATACTTCAAGGAACATCTGCACTTCTTGGAAAGGGAACTTATGTTAGAGGGCTGGAGCCAAGCTGAGAGAGCTGGGATGGTTCAGCCTGGAGAAGGCTCCTTAAGGGGAGACCTGAGAACAGCTCCAGTGCCTAAAAGAGGGCTCCAGGAAACCTGGAGAGGGGCTTTGGACAAGGGCCTGTAGGGACAGGTCAAGGGGAACTGTTTTAACCTGTCAGAAGGGAGACTGAGATGAACTCTTAGGCAAAAACTCTTCCCTGTGAGGGTGCTGAGGCACTGGCACAGGGTGCCCAGAGCAGCTGTGGTTGCCCCATCCCTGGCAGTGTTCAAGGCCAGGTTGGATGGGGCTTGGAGCAAGCTGGTCTAGTGGAAGGTGTCCCTGCCCACAGCAGGGGGTTAGAGAGATGGAGGACTTTTAAGGTCCCTTCCAGCCCAAACCAGTCTGGGATTCTATGCCTATAGAACTCAACTTCCTAGCAGCTCAAATGCAGGAAGAATCCTAAAGTACAGAGGACAACAGCTCTGCTCTTCACATTCTCTCAGGTTTTAAGAATACAGCAGTTATCAAAATGTTTAACTGCTAAGGCAGGAATGTGGATCCATGCCACTGCAAGGACTTTTCTTCTCAAGAACCCCCTCCTCAAATTAGTAATCCTTTTCATACCATGGCACCAGGCAGAGCTCATCTCAAACACCTACCAGAGGGTATGGTGTCTGATGTTTCAGAATCTTCTCCCTTACTTTCAGCTTCTTGCTTTTCTGAAGTTTCCAGTGCCACCATCAAACCAGGATTGGGAGCAAAAATTGCCGATGTGACCACTGCATTGTGAGCTTCAGAAAGAAAACCCAATTTTGGTTACCTGGCTGCAAGGAACTGTTACACAAGAACAGCAGGCGTCCACATCAGTAACTATCCAAGGATCTCAGTGCTAGTGGCACCAGCTGAGCTCATCATTCAGAAACTGTCACTAGTTTATAAGCTTGCAGAGCTCAGAAGTTCCTCTAATTATTAACCGGTAATAAAAGCCCCCAATTAACTGATAAGGGCTCTGAAACATGCTTAATACAAACACAGCCCCAAAACTTGTGTGTGTGTGTGTGTGTTTGTGCATGTGTGTGTGCAGATGAGTTGCTCCTTTTTTACATTTTCAGTCACTTTTCCATAAAGGATCTAAGGATCAATCTTTACACTTACACAACCAAGCTCCACCAGCACAATGTTCCTACTGCTCTTACTCAGTTTTGCTGGCAAAACTTGACTGCAGCTCCCTTACTGAAAGTGGACATGTTCTTGGCTGCTCTGTCTCTTGCCATCCCAAGCATGCATCTGCAGAGTTTCTTGTGGACAAGGTTATCTGAGAGGCCACTTACTGAAAACCCACCCATTCCAGTGCGTCTTCCTGACAATCTGTTCAAACTGAATGAACAGCACTGCTGAGCAAATGGAAAGAAGATACAAAACTTCATTTTTTAAATCATGTGAGCTTTGGTAAAGCACAGATCAAAGATTGTTTCTTACCTTTAATCCCTTCCCAGAAGTCATTACGGTCTCTCCTTACAGATGTGAACTTGCTCAAGTCATGGTATGTGCTCCAGATATAAACATATTTATCTTCTGAACCACTTACAATGTAGGTGAAGTCATGGCTAAAGAGTCAAAGAAGGAAAACCATTACTTTTCTTAGCTGTTCAAGCACCCACTACAGCAGTTCTCCAGATGATGTGCAGCTTTACTGGCGCAATCAGGCCAATGTCCCCATTCAAACTGATGCTTTAGTGACTGCAACTCAAAAAAGTCTAAAAATATCCAAAATCACTTAAATGTGTGTGCATGCAAGTGCCTGAAGCTCTCCTGCTGGGAGGAAAAAGTTAGTTCTCATGAAGAGCACACAGACGCTGTTCTACAGCTTCTGGCATAGAAGAGCGACATGAAAATGGCATCTCCTTGAAGAACAATTTGTATCCGAATCTGGAACCTGTGTAAGCACCAGGCTGTGCAACAGGAACTGCTAACAACAGTCATGGGCAAAAGAACTCCACATAGGTGGAAGAAGAAAGGCTTTCAACAAGATTGTAATTAAATGACTGTATAATGCACATTGAAAGAGACAGATCCACTCCTGCAAATGCACTTTGGCTTTATCTACTACGTGAGCATGCCCCATAGCTAAACTCTACCCCAGCTGTGCTACAGCTCTGTCAGTAGAAATGACTTAATTTAGGAAGTTAATCTTGAGCAGGGGGCTGGACAAGATGACTTCCAAATGTCTCATCCAACCTCAGCCATCCTGGGAAATAATGCGTCAGTCTTAAAGATGCTCTCAGAGGCCATCAAGATTAAACTTGGCATTATTCCTTCAGCACTGCTGCCCTCCTCTGCTCAAACAGCCAGGTTAAACAGATGCACAAGCATTTTTCCCCTTTGGCTTCAGCAAGGCTTGAAAAGAGAATAGAACAAACATTTTCTCCCTCTACTCCCCCTCTTTTACTACTCTAAACCCCAGATTTCCTATGGCTGTCACAGCAATACATTCAAACTCAGGAAAGCACCTTAGGCTCACAAAGAAAAAGAGGAAAGAATTCCCACTCAGATCTGCAAGCTGTTTCCTGAGAGTGATGATGCATGGGCAGTGACCAACAGTCTTGGGCAGCACTTGGGTGACCCACACATCTGCAGCAATACCTGACAAAACTAAGGAAATGAAACCTGTTTATCATGGAGGAAAGAAATGATGCAGTGTTCCAACCTCATCAGTTCTAAGAGAGTTCCTGCATTTACAGCAGCAGCAATGGACATGCATTGTGCTGTCAACACAACAGTACTCAATCCTTTGCAGAAGCTTCCTGCTCACAGGCAGCTTTGTCATTCCTGACCTCAGCCTTCAGTCACCTTTGTACTCTGAGCCAAGTGACATTTCAGAGGCTGAGTTTCATATCAAGGTAAATACATTAAACAAAAGCCTCTGTACTTCAGCCAAAGCATTTCCCAAACCCAACAACTCCATTGTTTTATTGTCTTACCTAAAGCTAGCTTTGATTTGGCTGCTGCTGTTGACATAACCTTTGTATTTCATAGACAAAGACAGATCTCTCAGGTCATACAATCTGATCCTGGAATCATTTGATGTCACTAGTATCTAGAAAAGAGATAAAATTTAGGAGTGGAAACTATGGGCATGCCCAAGAAGGAGTTCATTCAGAGTCAGAATTCAGTTCTTCTGAATCAAAAAAGTGACACACACAACGAATAGCCCCAAAGAAGCAGAAAGATTGGGCAATGACAGTTTTCTCTCTCATTTTCTGTCAATGGACAGAACACAAGTTTGCTGTCAAGATCATCCTGCTTGGTCTGAACCAGAACAGCTGCTCTTTACTCTTTTATGCTTGAAGTAAAACGTGGGCCCAAAGAACAGCCATCACGTTCCACAATAATGCAGTAAAGCAGCTTTCTAGTGAGGCAAATTCCTGGTGAGTCGTGACCTATCATTCATGAAGCACAAACCTGCGGTCGTTATCTGCTACATACACAAACTGGGCTTTTCTTGGTCCATGCCAGCATGCTTCCTATTCATGTTTCAGATCGGAAGCTTAAATGTAAGGAACAGGGTTGTCAGAATGTGTAAGGGCATTGAGCTGATGAGCCCTTTAATGGTACCTTAGAAGCAGAGCAGACTGTAGGTTAGCAGCAAGCCTCAAGATGCTGCTAGAAGGGAATAGCAGAGTAGTAGTCAAATACTGAGCCCCAGTTATCTGATCCTTTATGCAACAAAATTGGAGCAAGTCTTGGAACACCATCCCATTACAGATCTTCCTGCTTGTTTTCAGAAGAGTTCACGCTGAGCTGTGGTTTATTACACCACCTAACATGCCAAAACACAGCTGAGGCAAATGCAAAGGCACTACTGAGTTCTGAATCTTCTGCATGTTTTAGGCATTCAGTGATTTCTCTGACATTGATCAGAGGACAATACAGGTGATAGCAGCTGGTGATCTGCTACTCTGATAGACCCAGCTGTTGATCCCACATCACCCCTGAAACTTTATATACAAGACAGAAACTCTCCAGCTTTAGGTTATAAGTTTAACATTCAGCAGCATGTTCTTTGCATGATGAGAATTTGAGCCTTTCACAAGACTTCAGTTTACACTGAAGCTGAACACAATGACTGATTCCGAAATACACCTGTTTGGATAACAGCTTCTGAGCTTTCAGCATCTTTTCAGCTTCTGTATGAAGTACACTCCCAAATGAGTATGAAATTTGAGAGAAGTTGCTCATGCCAAAGACATTTTCACTGAAAGCCATCTGTAAAGATTTTCTCACATTTACATTAATCAGAACATAATGTAACTTAAAAAGAAAATAATGTATTTTACCACTACTGAGTATTTCATCAGCCTAAATCAGCAAAGAGCAGTGCTCATTTTAGTAGTGTTCCAAGACTTCTTATTCTTTTATAGTGTTAAAAGATTTAAGTCAGTGACTACAAGCAAGACTTAACAGAAACTTAAGCATTAGATATAAACACCAGACTTCAGAACTGAGCTAAAGCTTCCCTGAAAGTCAGTACCTTATTTTCTCCAGGCAAGGGTTCAATGCCAGTAATTTTCCTTCCAACTCTGTTTCGGCCTCTGGTAGAGCGTACATGTATTTGTGTATGGTACTTCAAGTGCTGAAAAGGTATTTGAAATAATTGTGAAAGCAAATTTTAAAATGCTTGTTTACTGATGTTTCAATAAGCATTTGAAATCTGTTGGTTATTCAGCCTTAAAAAATACAGTCTCCAAAAGGTTTTACCTCTGTGTCATAGAAGATGCATCTCCCATCATATGTGCCTATGACTGCATATTTGCCATTCTGACAAAAGTTGGCAGCTGTAATCAATTTTGTCTGCCCATCTACTTCATTCCATAATGCTACCTTCTTGTCAGGAATGTTCCAGAGCCGGAGCTTCCCATCCAATGAACCACTTAAGAAGTACCTGTCATCCTGAGAGGAGACACTACATTAATCTCTGCTTGCGCTTCAAGTATGCCTGCCTTCCTTAAAGCCTTCCCGCCCCGTTGCTAAACAGCTTCTCTCCAGAACCTCCCACATAGGAGCTCTTGATTGTAATGTTTAAGAGGAGTTGATTGTAATGTTTAAGACTGAAAGGACAATATAAAAACTACTGGTAAATGGAGTTCCATTTCTTACAGATGTTTTACAAGATTACACACACAGGGGGAGGACTCTTACAAATTCTGCCTTTCGAGAAGAAAGAGGCCAATTGCACTTACCCTTGGATGGAATGCTATAGCAGTGACAAAGTCTATGTGCTGGAAACAGCAGAGACATTCTCTTCTTGATATGTGCCATAATCTGACAGTTTTGTCCATAGAAGAAGAAAGCAAGAAGTAATTCTGTGAAACAAGAGCATTCCATGGTTACTAACAGATACAAGTAACAGAACATACAGAAGCAATCTGATTGGTAAAACCTCATCATCTTCCCTCTTGCCATGAAATTCAACATTTTATCCTTTCAGATAAAACGTTACTGACTGCTTTCCTCAGGATCCGTACACTGATGCTCACAGAAGGTGTTCTGGAAGAATCTCAATGGAAATGAACACCTGGAAAGTAGTTAAAGCATTCAGAGAAGAAAAAGCACAACAGGCTTCAGAGAAGGGCTGAGAGTCTCTCCTACCCAAGATCCTTCAGCCAGAGAGCCAGAGTGTATTCTTCGAATTCAAACTGTATTCCCAATGTGAGGAATTAAGTAAGTTTTATGTGAAACAGTTTGAAAGTTGAGCACGAGGCAATTCTCTAATTTTAAGATAATATATTCAGCAACTTTAGAATGTGTCCACTTTGATTATTTCAGGTGGAATATGTGTTGCCTCCACAAAGCTTTCTTCTTAACTTCAATGACTGTTTCATGTTGTTTAGCTGTATGGTTCCAATGGCAATTAATAAAGGAAAACAATAAAAACACAGACCAACTGCACAGTCTGTATTAAAGTGCCTTACTTTAGACCAGGAAAGATCAAGAAGATCTGCTGTATGCCCTTTGTATTTGCAAAATGGTCGTTGCCGAAACGGGGCATTTTTATCATCTGGGTCTTCATCAACTCCACTGCAAGTCTATCAGAGAAATGTACAGAAATATTACAAAATGTCAGCTGGAAAGTTAACAATAGGCAGTTACTGCTTACCAAAAGTACAGGGCCAGCAACCATGGGAAGAACAATTCTTATAACTTTAAAATAACCCTGCAGTAATAAACAACCCCAGTAAACTTCAATACAATGGGCTGTGAAACATCCTGAAATTGACTGAAGGTGTCTCTGCCTCAAAAAGACAAGTCACTCTTTAATGTGTGTTTGGACAAAGCAGCAGTGAAGATCTGGCTTTACAGAACACGTATGAAATGCACATACCCCTGCATCAGTATCAGACTTGGACGAATTCAGACTCTCTTGAGATGGAGAGGGAGAGACACGACCTAGAACACAGGCAGAAAAAACATGATCAACTTTAAGTTCTCAAAATCCTACTATTTCTAGAGGTTTAGTGCTCCAGGGATGCATGAAAGATACCTTCTGTATTGTACTTCATCCGCATGTTGTTGAAATAGTCAAAGGCATTCTTTAAAACCCATATTCTTACTACATTGTCCTGTCCTGCAGATGCAAGTAATCGACCACAGTGAGAAAACTTCATTGTCCAGACAGCACCCTGTCAAAACAGAGAGGTCATTAACCTAAACTGCCTTTTCCATATTGAAAAACCTTTCTAGAATACCTGACAAGATTTAAGACATACACAACATGCTACAAGTAAAATAAATTGTAGACGAAGATGCTGTAAAATGGTTGTTAAGGCTATTAAACTGTGCAAAAAGAGTTTGAAAGAAACAGCCCCAGGGCAGATGACCACAGTGTTCTACATTAAAACCAGCACAGTGGGTGACAGCCAGCCAGGGCTCCAAGTGACTTGCAAGCTGCTGTTTGCTTGGTAGAACTGGCAAGTATTTGTGGCTGCACTGGAAGTTAGCACAAGCTGTGCTAACACTATTTTTCTAAGTAGAATTGTGCTTAGTTACATCAATTCTGGCAGCCAAAATGAGCATTACATCCACTTGTTAAATTCAGAACTGGCACAAGGATTTTGCAAGGCCCATAAAGAAAACAATTCTTCCACTGCAAAGTCTGAAGAGTCAGTAGTCAACAGAGCACAGTACCACTCAAGTAGTATTCCATTTCTTCCTGCTATAATGGAGAGCTATTAGGCATCAAACCACCAACCTAGGATCCTTTTGGGATATTTTTGATGAATTTTCTAGGTTTTAAGAAGTCAAATACTGGCATGACAGAAACAAACACAGACAGATTACCAACAGGATGGGAAACTTTAATTGTGGATGACAAGCTTGAAAGCTCTGGTCACCAGCCTGGCTGCTATCATTGTCCTCACCATAACACCTGGAGCTGGGAGACTGTTTCAATTGGCACCAGATAGCTGGTAGTGGAACATAGCTCATTTCAACCTACATTTGGAACTGAGGGAACCAAAAATCATGAGTATTACTCACACCAAAACTCTTCAAGGAAAAGCTCTGGAGAATCCCTGAATCCTGAGTATCAACAGATTCTTTTTCCCCTGAAAATCTGATCAAACCAGCCAAGATTTAATTTCTTGCTAGAATATTATTTTCCAGAATGAAAGTGTTCATCAAGAACAAAAAAACCTGACAGTCATTTCTGGAGGTCATCAAGTAGATGGAAACTAAAAGCTGAATCCCAGGGAGAAAAGATTCAGTAAAACCAGATGAAATTTGAGACCTACCATGTGCTCTCCACTGAGATCCTGAACAACTTTAATCTGTTCAAAATCATAAGGTCCCTTGAAGCCATGTGCTGCTTTGAACTTAACAGGTCTTGTATACGGCATCCCTTCATCATCACTGGAAGAGGGATCATCTTGATCTGTATGGAAGACTAAGAGGAGCACAAATTCAGCAGCACATACACATTTCATCTACTAGTAAGCATTTGCCAATACTTTTTGGCAGCAGATTAGTCTTGAATTAGCAAATTTTTCCAGGCAATTTTAAGCTCTTAAAGCAAAACATGAGTACTGTTGTGTCAAGGTCTAAAAATACATCTACACTGATTTGATGTTAGAGTGAATCCAGACACTGAACACTAAAAATTAAGAGCTGCTATCCACTTTTTTTCTGGCCCTTTCTTTGCCCCCCTCTGGCATTCAGCAGATGCTGCACTAAGTGATTTCTGTCCGCTTAATATGTGCTGAAAATGACTGTATTGGATTCTTCTGACTGAAGAGGCTGAAATGGCCTGGTCACCTGCCCAAAAAGCGTAAGAATTACAAAAGAGCTGGGGCAAACAGCCAGTGGCAATGCAAGATGCTAAAGTGCAGCAGTTCTACGGCACTCTATGGCACTTAACTCAGGCTGTGGTTAGCTTGACTTACTGCAGTACTAGAAGTCTATCTGAAGGAAATATTGATGAAACAAGAGGAGAATTCAGTTGCAGCTGGGAAATCTTCTAACAGCAGCTCAAGCTATATGAGAACTCTAACAGTGGCACTGGTTGTCAAAACCAATCTGACATTATCGAAGTAATGAAGACACTCCCCACTTCTACCTCTGCTGCAATAACTTCCCCCCCAAAAAATTACACTCTGGTATCTAGGCAGTTTTACAGCACAAGAAAACTGAGAGTATTCAATTGGTTTAGCTGAAAAGGTCTCTCAACTATTACCTTACAAGAATCATTCTTTGTAATCTGCTGGTCTCAAAATACCTAAGCTGCAAGCTTTAACTCTAAAAAGCCGCATCAAAAACTGTACAGTGATAGAACAAGCAGTGTATGTCCCTCAGCCAGCTTTGAGTCCTAGAAGCCCTCAGATACACAGATTATCCTGTTAAAAATACATATGTCTATACAAAAGGATCAGTGTCACTTACCTTCATCTCGAACACTCTTCACTTTATTGACAGCACGTTCGCCGTACTCCTCAGCAAGGTGTTTTGCTCGCTTTACAGACTTGCCAAGGAACTTCTTCAGCTGGGTCCTTAAAAAACAAAGGCACTTTTTCAACACAACACTGTCAAATTCTCATTTGTTGCTACTATGAATCAACAGTTTGGAACTGAAATGCAGTATTATCTTGTTCTGTTACTGCTTCTCAAAACAAGCAGGTAACCTTCAGTTCAACTGCAGAGCAACGGGCTTACATAAATTTGGGTATCACTTGTATTTAAAAGGTGACTTGTTCACAGGTCAGAAGGGGAGCTTCAGCTTGGGGAAACAAAGCCTGCCTTTTCTTTGTAGGGACATGAAACAGCATCTTACGTTTTCTGTTTTAACCTCCCTCCATCGGAGTCAGTTTGCTGGGTCTGCATTTTGTCTTCATCATCAGACTGTGCTGCATCATTACTAGGAAACACAGAAGTGATTGTTTAATATGAAATCAGAATGAATCTGAAGTGAATGAAACATCAGTAAAATAGGATCTGCATTTTAGGATCCACCTTTATCCCTTCATGTAACACACTGGGAAAACATGGAAGTGATGCGAATCAATAAAGATACATTAGCCCCTTCCACAGATTGCAAACTTCAGCTTTCTGTGATGCTTTGAAAGCTAAGAGCAAATTACAGTACTAGGAAGTGGTAACATGCCACCTTGTTCTCAAACCTTGCTTTCCTTAGATCAGATGTATTAATAGTGGTTCACTCTGAACAGAATTTTGTACACAGAAGAGCACAGCTCTACAAAAGTGAGCTTTTCAGTGATAATTCAGCAATGCAAACTCTCTAAATATCATCTGATGTATAAATTCATATAAATCCAGGCCTTTGAAATAGACATCTAGAATGCCACAATTCTCTGATCATTAAGAAACTATTTTTCTATCAAAGTCAACAAAAAGACTCAGTTTTAAACATTAGAAGGGCTAAAGATCTGTTGAGAACAGGGAAATCTCAAAGCAGTCAGCAACACTGATGACAACAGATCTTCAGAGGACCAGTCTACTAATTTAAGCACTGAAAAAGCTACAGAAGGTGACAGCACAAACATGTAGTGCTTGGAGATAAGCTGTGTTTAATTCAGTACAGAAATGAGAGCATGCAGCACATCAGGCGTTACTGCAGTTCAGCTGCGTTCTCAGGCATACTTGCCTGTCAGGTGCCAGCAATACCTTCAACTTTTAGTTAAAATAATTCAATAAACAGCCTACTTCAGAGGGAGTGGGGAGTTAGCACCCAAATTAGAGAGATGGATCAGGACTCTGGCACAAGAGCAGCCTCCACATATGCAAAAACTATGACAGCAACAGTATCAAAGAGGTGAAAGCTACCATCATTCATACCTGACATATTCTTTAGTTCTCCTCATGATATGCAAAGTTAGAGGATTGATGCCTGTTGGCAACTTCTCTTCTGCCAAACTCAGGGGTATTTCTTCACCTGTATCTAGGTTTTTTATCATTACACTTGCTAGAATTTCCTATGGAAAAGAAAATATGAAATCAAGATGACCTGATTAGACTCAGGAATCATCTAACTTTACAAATTAGTTATCCTAATGGGAAATTCTATAGCTCACTGTATAGCTATTTTACAAGGACTAAGTTTAAGTTAGGAGAGCTTTAGTGTGTTAGCACCAACACTGGCGACCACTATACAGAGATGAACAATTGCATGTCGCCACAAGCTTCAATTTCATAAATCAGAAATGCAGCTACAGAGACATCAGCCAGTGCCTGACACCTTCCATGCTAATGTCAAACACTATGTAATTACAAGAGATTGAACTCTTTTCCTTTCAGGTATTCTAACAGCTGAAGTTTTGATTCAGTCAAAGACACCCTTTACCTGCAGAGAAACAGCATTTAGACCTAACTAGTATTACACAAAGGAAAACAGGGTTTTGGACCATCTCATGAACACATACATCTGTTCAGCACTAGTTAAAGCAGCTATACACAGATAAACACAAAACTGGCAGCAGCCTGGTAACTTCATCAGGATTAATGAAATTTATTAACTGAAGAAACTGGTTTTTAACGTTGGGAAAATCATTCTTCTGTTGCTGCCTCCTTCTCCTTTTAGGGAAGTGATAAAATGCCAAGTCTGCTGTGTTCCCTCACACTGACACCTTGTAATGTGCTTGCACAGCAACAAACACAAATTCAGAGCATTTCAGATCTATTACAGCTCACGCTTCCAAACACTAACAACACCTCTGACTCAAGGCCCACAAACTGGACGAAGCCAGCATGCCAGCACTCCTGTGTGCACTCCTGGTCAAAGAATGCAGTGGTTCAGAGCACAGTGATGTGAGACTACTCCAATTCATTCAACAGACTGGAAAAACAAGCATAAGCATGTACCATACATAGACCACATGCATTAGTACCTCATCTGTGAGCTCTCTTCCAGAATTAGACCTGGGTCTTTGTGGTCCAAGTACTTCATTTGCTGTTTGGCCATCAGCTGCTTTCCCATTTTCCTGAAGTTTTGCAGACATAGAACAAGTTATCTCTGTTGTAACACTTCAGTAATAGCCAATGTTACAGATCTTGAACTGAGAACTATTTCCAATACCTGTGCAGTGACTACTTTATCTCCACTAGTTGCACTTGCCAGGTCCAAAGAAGGCTGAGAATCTTTGGGCACTCCCTCTGCCACTGTACTTGGAGTTAGAAGATCACCACCTGAAAAGTGCTCTCGAGAAACTGAAAAGAAAATCACATTAGAGAAAAGAGCATAATGATGGCATAGGCTACAGTGGCAGAGTCCTAACAACACCCTTACACTCCTGAACACCCTCCCTGACAAGTGTGATTTTATTTTAAACATCAAATACCAACAATCTGTCTTACCAATTGTGTTTCATCCATCGGTGGAGACACAGGCACAATTTTATAATTAGTCCTCTGAAGTTTCATTAACTTCTTTTTTTTTAAAAGACAATTTACTTTAACTAACACACGACTACTCATTTCTGCTACATCCTGACTTGCATTTTTATGCAGCTGAAGACTGGACATGTTTTACTTGGAGTACTTTAACCTGTCAGAGGGGAGACTGAGATGAGCTCTTCGGCAGAAGCTCTTCCCTGTGAGGGTGCTGAGCACTGGCACAGGGTGCCCAGAGAAGCTGTGGCTGCCCCATCCCTGGCAGTGTTCAAGGCCATGTTGGACACAGGGGCTTGGAGCACCCTGCTCTATGGAAGTTGTCCCTGTCCATGGCAGGGGTTGGAACTGGGTGAGCTTTAAGGTCTCATCCCTACCCAAAACATACTGTGATTATATGATTCTATAATTAGCTACCTTGGTAGAAAGTGTTAATTTACCAGAGTCTATGAATTAGGAACAGCTGGAATGCAAAAGGGTATTTCTCCACTGTAAGAAGCAAAGACTGTGGAAGAAGTCTTTTTTCCCCCCTATCATTTACGTATTAACTAAACTAAAATCACAAGATTGAATGATTCTTCACTCAAAACACAAAAATAGTAACCACGCAGACAACGAAACCCATCTAAAATAGAACACTTGCCTTCTAAGCCAGGTTTCTGCACTTCAAAATCCAGCTCACTCTTCTTCTTCCGTGGTGGTGGGGCTGGCCGGGCAGGTGGGGGTGGCCTTGGTGGGGGGACGTTTGTTGGAGGTGGTGGACGGGCTGGAACAGGCTTCTTTGTGCTGGCAACTATGTCAGGCTCTACAGTGAGCTGCCGTGGGGGCTTTGCTGGAGGAATTTCTTCTGTTGTAGAAAGGTCTTTGGTCGATAAATCTGAAGCCACTTGTTCTAAAGTACTGGCCTCTTTCTTGTCTGTTAAGTCCTCATTTTTGGGTGTTTCTTTCTGTGCTTCAGTTTCATCCATTTTATGGTCAGTTGCATTTCTTACTTTTGTTAGTTTAGGAGTTTCCTGTTTCTCAGAAGCAAACAAAGGCCTTCCAGACTCCAATTCAGTGTCCTTACACACATTCTGATATACCAGTTCTCCAGGGTCTTCTTGTAATGGTACGTTAGTAGCTAATACTTCTGGAATACTATTAATGATACCTGCTCCAGAAATCCAAGCATTTGCATCTGAAGTTGGAACAGTCAGATCTTTTCCTCTAGGATCTAAAGAATCATCATCTAGTTGTTGTGCCTTCTGGCTTTCTTCTATAATACTGTCAATAATCTAAAGAAACAAACCCAAAGCATTCCACTGTTAAACAGCAGCCACCTCTAGCATGCACTCACCAGTCATCGCGGTTTTCACCCTGCAGATGAACAGTCTTACTAGCATTTAGGACAAATTCTAATCTACGGGAATGTCAAGATGAAGACTGATTATTCAATTATTTAATACTTCTTGTGTGATGCTGGAAGCACAAAGCACCAGTGTTACACACTAACCTCTTTTGAATCATCTTGTTTCATTTCTTGGACAAAGGTTTCATTTCCAGTTTTGTGTATCTTGCTGTCCACATCCTATGGGAAAAAGTCAGAAGATGATGGTAGTTCTTCTGTAAGATCCAACAAAAATACAGCTACAACACATTATACAGCATAAAGGACAAGGCTTCAGCTCCACTTGCACACCTTGTGCTGTCACAGATGTTTGAACTGCAAGGTACAGTCCAGGTTAGGAGTATTTCACATCTCTGCGGACAGAAAACCTGCACACTACTGAACAAAAGAGCAGTTCCAAAGGTTTCAACCTCAACTAAACTCAAATTGAAGGTAGCATGAAGCTTACAGAAACATACACATTCCATCACCTGCAACAAGGAAAGTCCATATTAGAGTATTTCTTTCTCTATCAGCTTGTGGAAAGGATGCAGGAACTGTGTTATCACCACATGTAACAGAAACCTTGTCAGAGATCTCCAGGTTCAGTCAGGCAGATCTATCAAGGGGTCACAGGTATGCTTTTGAGGTTCTGACACAGAATCTTAATATTCCACAATTATCCCTAGAGCACACTGTCTATTTTAGTCACCATTTTCATGCAGATCCTTCCAACATCTGAATAAACTGCACTAGAACAAATGAAATTACTGAATTGAAGCAAAATGCAACAACACTTGGATGAAAAACTGCATGAAAATTCAAACCTGAGTATACTGTTGATTCTTTACAATCAACACTCTTAGGATATTATAGTACTGCTGTAAAGTCAGCTTCAAGTTGAAGAAGTGTAGTTTCGAGATGTGCAAACAACATCAACACTTTGGCACATCCTATCAAACAAAGAATTAATGAAAACAATTTGCTAAAGGTGGCCTGGTGTGCCAAAATAATGTAGAAAATACCCTTTAAATAGTTTTAAGTCTCGTTTAATTGACACAACAAACCCCACAAACCCCATAGTTAAGGCAGGCAGCCCTCAGAATCAGGAATATTAGAGTTAGGTTACAATTTAGGCAGGTCAAGCATCTCAAAGCAGAGACAACTCAGAAATGTGTTAGGTCAGGTTTTGACTATATCCAAGAATGGAGACTGCACATGATCTCTGAGGAACTTGTTCCACTCTTTGACCATCCTGCACAGCTATTCGGTGACCAAAGCTGCAGATAAAAGCCTGTATTTGTCCCACAAAAGAAAAAACTACTCACAACTGACTCAGAATTAAGTTACCAAGCTGGAAACATCAAGAAAAAACAAAGATTTCAACTCACATCTTAAGGCCAGGTTGGACGGGGCTTGGAGCAAACTGCTCTAGTGGAAGGTGTCCCCTTCCATGGCAGGGGGTTGGAACTGGATGAGCTTTAAGCCCCCTTCCAACCCAAACCAGGCTGCGATGCTATGATGAGCTGATTCCCTGAGCTGAGATACAGAACTGCTGTTCTACTCCTCCTTCCTGTCTACAGACCCAGAACTCTGCTGCTGAAGTCAGCAGTCCTCAAGTGTTAAAGCCCCCAAAAGTTGGCTGTTACCATTATGAGCTATTTTTGTTAGGCCATTAATTTAATTCTGCTTCTACAGCTTTGGATATGTACAAGACACCTCATCTCCATAGTAAAGAGGTATTTTAAGACTTCCTCATATTTTCCCGGACTACAAACAAGATTCAGAATGACTGCCTGGGACAGAGAGCTAAGAAATTTCTCCTTAGATTCTTCTTAAGACACTCACCTAATCAAAGAGAATCTTGATACTATACTAACATATTACATTTGGAGAAAACCACACACCTCTTACAGACATCCATCCTGGACTTCTGACCTCAACAAACAGCATTCTCATGCAGAGAGTGATGATAATAAAATAGTTCTTTCTCTTTCTTCACTCCCCCTTCTCCTTCCATACAGTTTCTCTGATCTAAATGCAAGTTCTCTTTTGCATTAGCACTAAAATCTCCCTTCAGAGGTGTGAGGACTCAAACCCTTTAGGTGCAATCAGTGCCTACAGAGGCCATTATATTAATTTCTAATTCTGTTGACACAAACCTCACACACCTCTTAAACTTTGGACTGGGGAAATATTTCTGGCTCATTCCAAGACAAACGATACCATTAGTCACACATTCATTGAACTGATATTGTACCAAGCAGAGAAGCAACTCCTTTTTCCACCTTCAGAAACTCAGTTTGGAACAAGTGACTTAAAAGTATACTTAAAAAAAACCCTGAAACTCCCTACAAGCAACATACAGAACTCCATTGCTAATAATTCAGGGAAGACATTAAAGTTAACTTTGAAATTCACTGACTGCACCGAATTTAGTCAGAATGGCAAAGCACTATTTTGTGAAAGGCCTACACATGCTGTACTTAATCACTGAAGGGACATTAAACAGAACATGAAATAGGGGCTAAGTCTCTGTTCCATCTGAGATACCTTAAGGTATCACTGCAAAAAGATTCCTGATTCAGAGCAGAGTGCTGCCGACAAACCAGAAACACCCTTTTGACCAGTATTTCCCAACTCTTTAAGGATGGAATGTCAAGCCTTCTTTACTTTATGATAATGTGTTGCACAGCATCACCTTTGTCCCTTCTGAGCCCATGAAACGAGTGGTTGTTGTACAAGGTTCCAACTCCTCACCTATTAGATGCGGGCCAGCTTCAGCTGCACTGTCACCATGCACAGATGCAGCATACCAAGTACCTGCGTGGGACGTGGCAGCGCTGTCTCATTAAGTTAAATATAGTGTTTTATCTTCACATAACCTCCAGGGGAGACTTTGGAAGTACAAACACTAAGGTTTTTCTTATTTTGAAGACAGAAGAGAGCGAAGTCAAGTATTTCATATAAAAAACCAACACCTAAGTGTTGCAGAGACCTGCTTACTACTCACAAACCACTTGAAAGAGGGTGGTCTAGTAGCTGAGCCAATTCAATTGCACTTATACATTCCAGAATAAAATTAGCTTCAAGACATGTTAACATACCCTAAATGAAGGTAAAGTTCAAGGAACTTCAAGAGGCATAAGCACAACAATTGCTACCTACCACATAGAAAGCCTGTAATTTCCCATCTGCAGATGTTAGGTCTCCCATAGCACATTTACTTTAGGTAGAAATGCTCAGCACTGGATTCAGCAACAAGCATATGACTGATTTTAAGAAACTCACCTTCAATACATGGGATCCAACTTTTGATGGTGACCTGTTAGAAAGAGAATGCAAGATGTAGGTAAAGTGCAAAAAAACCTGATCTCTGGACAGCAAGCTTCATCTTAAACAGTCTGAAATACAGTCTTGCTCTACAAGTGTTGACTTGATACTTCAAACAAGCAACAAAGGGAAAGTTTTTCATACCACTCCTTTTCTCAAGAACAGAATACCCAGCTGTGTCTACAACACATAGATCCACAGCTTCTACAGTCCCTGGAAGTTTCCCAGCAGAATCTTCCACAAATCCTGTTTCCATCGCCCTTTCCTAATAAACTGATGCTATCCCAAGTACATGTTTAAAAATAAAGTTTAAAATTGACATGTAAAGGGAGCACAGGGTAGACATCAAAGAAACCAAAACCCTCAGAAAGCAGAAGTACCAATGCTCTAGTGGCTTGTAAACCAAGTGCCTGAGGCCTGATCTGCACAGTCAACATTCTCACAGTCATTCTGAACTTCAGACTCATGCAAGTGTAAGGTATTGCTTCTAATCATGACATTCAGAATAAACATCAGTATTTACATTGTAACAGGAGGGAACTAGTTTTCCACTACGTCCTAAAATACATCCTGGGAAACAGGGAATATGCAGTTGCACCCACTCACACGCAAGCCCTCATGTCACTAATTACATGAAAGAACAAGGTGTCCTAAGGGAACAGTATCAAATAATTACTGCTCCTCAGGTCACCACTCACTCTAAGCAGTGAACAGTCAACTCTCCCTATATCCTGAACTTGTATTTTCCATGAGATCTGCAGAATTCTACAAGATATTCAGATACTGAGTCACACTGACTGCAAGGCCTTACATAGAAGTTGAAAGGCTGTGTCACAAGATCTTCTGAGGTTCCTTCCACATCACGCTGCTTCAGTAACAAAGGTGACAGAGCTTGCAAGTGTAGAATATAACACTGCTGGGAGCTTGGTATTGCACACATACACCTCTGATGCTAAGGTGAAGCTTTATTACTGAAGCTTCTGAAACAGTGCAAAGCTGCTACAGGTGTTTGGCAGTAACACCACTTTCAGATCAGTTCACAACAAAGCCAGTAAGTTTAGTGCCTTGCTGAGACTATTTGAGCTCCGTGTTTATGAGCCCCAGCACTCCCTTACTTGTGATGAGCTGCTGCTTCTATGCTCTTACATTTAGAAAGACAGATAAAGAGCAAGTTTTGTAACTGCAACCTCTTGCAACTGATCTCCCCTCTGGAATGGTCTTGCCCTCCTGAAGTTACCAGCTTTATCCATTCCCCAGTTTTATTTTAAGGCCACTAGTTTTACAGATGCAGTATCTGAACTGCTTGCATTTTTAAAAAGAATACATATGGTGGCAAAAGTGTCTGGAAATAATTATATGAAGGCAAATCAAACCTTGATTTTGCTTTGAAAGATCTGTAGCTTTCCAGGGTTATCAGGCAGAATATGGCGACTGACATATGCCACAGAAAACACAAGGCAAAAACGCGATTTTGTTGCCTAGTATTACAGCTTAGTTAATAGTGGCATTTAGAAGTTGGTAACCACAGAGCTTGTAAACCAGTCACACGGAATACTTCTCACTTCAGTTTTCTTACACTACCCCACTGTAACAGCAGTTTAACAGAGGAGGGGCTCAAGGTTATCTCCAAATAGTAGACAAAACTCAAAGTAAAATCCCATTTCACCTGCACAAATACAACCTGGAGCCTTGTCCAGCTCAAGCCAAATAAACCCATTAAGAACTTTTTTTAAACTATTACTTATTTATTCAGCTGTCCAATCCATCCTCACCCTGCCCAGACTCTAGGAAGCTGCCATTCCCACTATCAGGTAGCTCCAGTCCAGTACCTGCTTGAACCAAGCTTCACGTTTTCAACTACCAAATGTCAAATGAACCATTCAGCCCTTCAAAACCTCCCCCAGTGACAGGGCTGCCTTGGTCAGACCCAGGACCACACTGCCAGCTCACCCAGGAGATGCACACTGTTGCTGTGCTGACAGGAAGGAGGTGTGAGGTGTACACAGAGCAGCAGCATACTGCACAGCACACACAGGCTCATCCACCAGCCCAGGAAGGGCATTTCCTGCTGTACCTCCACTTGCACATGACATGTTCTCCCTATAACCTGTGGCTGGCCTGGAAGCTACAATTACTCTTGCTGCAGCTCTCTGTGGCAGCCCACACCTTCCAAACCACAAGGATTCACTACTGCAATGCCCTGTTCAGTCTGCCCTTGGGAAGCTAACTCAGAAACACTTCTGCAGTGCTACAAGTCCCTACTGCAGTATCACCAACACTTCACACTCCATCAGTTGGCTGCCAGATCAGTTCTGCATGTTGCCTGAAACACACACAGAAACAAAAGTTATACTAAGCATGTTCCATGTGTCAACAGGGCACAACTTAACACCATCAAGTTTCCTACAGAGAGGAAAACCAGATTCTTCAGGAAAAGCATGGAAGCAGATTCAAACAGACAGGACCACTGAAATTATAATTCAAGAACTGCGATGGAGATACTAGAGGATATTTCTCATAATCTACACAGTATCTCAAATCCTGTGCCTTTTCAGGAGAATTGCATGTAAAAGACAAGATCTACCATAGAAGTGCAGCATACAGGCCTAGCCAGAAGGGACATCATGGTCTCCAAACATGTGGTTTAAACACACTTTACCTCATGGATCCAGGAGAGCTACCTCAGTCCACTACCACCTGCAAAAACCATTTTGTAACAAGTTCTCCGACGTCTGCTACTTAATTCTTAGAGAACACCAGTTATATCTGCACTTGAGTATGCAGATGTGGTGCTTTTCTTGTGGGGCTTTGTTGGGCTTAAGCATCAGCACCTACTGATTACTGTGGGAATTGGGAACTTACATCCAACTTCCAAACTCCACTCCTGCACAGCAGGAGACAACAAAACAAATCAACAACAAAGAAGTCAGCAGGTTACACAAACAGCTGAATTTATCAGCACTTATTAAACTTCCCCACATGCAACTCACATGCAACTCACAGCGTGGGGAAGCTACAGACTCCACATTTTTAATGAGGGCAAACATATCCATACCACTTTATGCTGCCAAAAGGATTCCCAGGGGGGTTTCCTGATGATCTTCAGAACACAAGCAAATGCTTCCAGCTGCAGAAGGCAATATGAACTTGTTTTCAGTTGCTCTTTCTCCCATGAGAATGTTTTGATTTGATTTGTGGGTCCAAACTCAACACCACTAAAAATGCCTGGGTCTCAGAAGGACAACTGACAGCCCTGATTCTGAGAAGCACCTAACGTAGATGTGAAATTAGCTCTGAAGAGATCTCAAAGCTTATTTAAGACAAAATACTCTCCACAATGTCAGCACACATTCAAGAGCAGACTAAATTACAGATTCAGTACCTGTACTGCAAACTAAGCCCTCTGAGATCACCCCTTACCTGACTCAGGCTGACAGAACTCTATTAACTGGAGTCAATGATGTATCCTCAGAGGTTACAGAAGAGCAATAGAAAAGTTAGAAGGATCTTTCATTCTGATTTCTAGTGAGCGACTTCATATTACCAAGTTCTGCTTAGGTACATGTGGGAGACACCTGCAAAGTCAGGACATGAGCAGCTAGGATGTGCAGCTGGGCCACACTGAATGCCTGGTTCCCCCTTCCTGCCAGACAAATCCATCACCCTTCTCTTGTTTCCATTCTGCCAAGCTCCAGCTGTTTAACCTGTTGGATAGCTTTTGCTGTTCCTAGTTTTCTGTTTTCAATGAGTTAAAGCTACTCATAGGAGAGTTTTATGAGTGCTAGTGCCAGGGCAGGGCAAGCAGCAGGAGCAGAACCTCATTCCAGCATGAGCACTGTTACTGTGCTCACCGCATCTTGCAGAGCCGTACTCTGGGATGAGTTTTTCACCATGCTACATAAAAACCTAAGTTCAGAAAAGCTTTTGTACAGGATGCATAGATGAGAAGGAAAGATCTAGGCTGTCTTTTGTTCTAGGCATCCAGTGACCACCAACAGATTAAAACAAGCTGTTATTCAATTATTAAAGCTTCGAATGGATGGAGCCCACAGTCCATATCTTATTGCTTTCTGGACAAGCTACATGAAACCTTATCTGGGAAGGTCAAACAATAGATTGGTTTGGTCCAGACATCGTGAAAACAGAACTGATACAAGCCAGAACCTGCTCAGCACAAAACCAGAAAGGGATATGTACAATTTAAAAGCAGGGAGCACATCTGGCCGACATCAAGAGGGCTGTGATAGCGAAAACCTGAGGTAACCGCGCGAGGAACCTACGCTACGAACCGCCGCTCAAACTGCACGGAACCATAGCCTGCCCAAACACCGGCAGCACCAGATCCACACCAGGGAGGAAGCACGCTGGAAGCAGTTCCACACACAGCTGCAGCCTGTTGCTGAACAAGCTCACGCGCTCTCCTTTTTCCCCTCGGAAAACCTGTTATTCTGTGGTATTTACGGGTCAGCTCCCCCAGCCTTCACCCCAAACGCAGCCCGACCGAGGATGCCATCTCACCCACAGCAACTGCGTCCCTCAGCAGCACGCACAGATCCGCTCCGCTGCTCCGCATCCCCGCTCCCCCCGCACCCCGC
>JAOEHX010009833.1:0-13271 GCA_025448015.1 Bolborhynchus lineola | reverse complement strand
TCTTAATTTGAGGAAAGAATTTGACCTTAGATTCCTGCTGTTACCCTAATCTTCCTAATTCTTCTAGAGGTGGACTGCTGAGCCTCCGTGCACATTCAGTTCTCTGGAAAGTGATAAAAACCATGTACTCTTAAGCACTTAAAATAGCATTTTGGCAGGCACTCAAAACATTCCCTCCAGCTTCAGGTAGGATTATAAGCAATAAAGCTTTAAATACTGGGGCTTTGCAAAGTTGGTATCACTGTTTTTTCTGTTGTGTTCATTGTTTGAAGACCTCAGCACATTCATGTAAAATATTATCAAAAACTCCTTCTCCATCAGCATCTTTTATTGACAAGTTTGCAGCCTGGCAAAAGCAAAAACCTCAGGTCCTCTTTGTAAAAGATTCAATCTTCCCAGATCTCCAGATCAATTTTGAAAGCTCAAAATACTCAGAAGGTTTGGCTAAAGGTATACTGTAGAACTTTAATATTGGGTATCAAAGCAAAGTGTTTTTTTCAGCCTGTTCAGGGCCCACCATCACTTAAAGTGATCAGTAACTTAAATAACTGTCATTTGCTTTCTGGTTACTTTAATATAGACAGAAAAATTGTTTCTATCAATTCTAGATTGGTGATGATAACGAATTAGGCCATTAAGTTCCCTGACTTAATTTTTCCTTTGGGTTGAATTTCATTCTTTAATTGGTGGCAACAAAAAAAGTTGAAGTCTCAATGTAGTGGGGGAAATTTTATTGTTGGCTTTTTCTTCTTGAAAAACTGATATAACTAATGTGTCAGAGAGAAAAGGGTTGGCTCAGTATTTTAAGACTACCACTTGGTAGCCATGTCATGTGGTCCTTTACTGTTAGGTGCAGCAAAATCTAGTGCTTTTTTTAACCCAGATGTGTAATAGTCCCTTGTTTTCTATTGCAGGCTGCGTACAAACAGTTGCAATTATAGGGCCAATATTTGGCTTTCTTCTAGGATCCTTGTGTGCCAAACTTTATGTTGACATTGGCTTTGTAGATTTGGGTAAGTCAGAAAACTCTGTTTTTAAAACTTCAGCCAGGCTCCAAAATGCTTATTTTAGGCCAAGAACTATCTAACCATCTTTCAGTCTTAAGGTGCTAGCAGAGATGGAGCAGGCACTTAATGAAATGGAAAGGGATAACAGTAATGCAGTGCCCCACACAGAAAAGGCTAGCAAGAAAGAGGGGTGTGGAGGAAGTAGGAGACCTCATGCTTCCTCAGTCCCAGCAGATCTGTGGCTGGTGCTCCCCAGGAGACGCCCTGGTGAGGAGTCTCTGGGAGTACAGCAGGAACCATAGAATCATAGAGTCAGCTGGGTTGGAAAAGGCCTTTAAGATCGTCAAGTCCAACCATTACCATAGGACTGCCAAATCCACCACTAAACCAGGTCACCAGGAGGAGGATGGACTGAGACTCAAGATCCTGCCGAGAGTTCTGTGTGGATTTTATAGTAGTGTCCTTGCCTAGAAAAACAGTCTTGCAATGAGTACCAGGACTCCTGATTGCCATATTCCTGAGAAAACTTCCGCCCCATTTTTCTCTGGCACTTTTGTGCAGAACAGCCTGATGGGGAGCAAGTGTGTGGCCACCTGGACTACTTCTTGTAGACCCTTGGAGCCTCTCTGGGGACATGTGTCATGGCTGGGCACCCTATTGTGTCAGGGGAAAGCTGCTGCTATGTCACAGGAATCAGCAAGTCCTTATTGCTTTCCCATAGTTGCTCCTTTAACACTGACAGACACACAGCTCAGCTGAACCCGGCAAGGTGGGGGTGGACTCCTCTGGAGTAAGTCCCTGCAAAATCACTTCCCTTGGTATCAGCAAATGATCTCAAAAAGCATTTATATGTTTTTCCTTTTTTGTCTTTCTCTAGACACTGTAGCAATAACTCACAAGGATGTGCAGTGGGTGGGAGCCTGGTGGCTGGGCTACTTAATAGCAGGTATGATTAGTGTTCTGGCTGGCATCCCTTTCTGGTTCCTACCCAAGCACCTCCCGAAACCAGAGGGCAGGAAGGACTCCAGTACCTCTTCCGAGCAGTCAGAGTTCATCACTGAAGATAACAAGGACCATCAAAGATCTTATCAGCAAAAAGTGAAGATTGCTGAGATGGCAGAAGGCAAGTAACTAGAGTTTATTTCTTGACTGTTGAGTCTTTTTCTCAATAGATTTGTACTTTAAAACTTTATACTTTCTGAGGCCATGGATTCAGAAATCACTATTTTCCTTCAGGTGACAGTCTCCACCCAATTAGTATGCACAAAACCGGTCTTTTTGTTGCTCACTTTGCGACCTGCTCTTGCATACAGAATTTCTCCAGATAAGATTTGTAAAATCACATTAGTGGTGCACCAAATACAGTGAAACTCTTCAAAAACCTTTTCATTCACAGATATTGACTGTTGCAGAAGGGGAGCTCAAAAAAATCTCAGGTTTTGCTAAAACTATTTCTTTCAAAACATTCATTAGAAAAATGCACATACAATATCTGATCAGAATAAAACTGGGCACAGACTAGATAGAATATTTAGGAAGCTATCTGGATTTAGATACAAGCTGGTTTGCATAATTGCATTTCTTTGGCCTTACTTTACCTAAAGTATTTTTCCCCAGTGCTTGAAACTTTAACTCAGTATAGCTGTGCTTAGTGTCAGCTGTGCTGAGAAATCTCTGTCCCAGGATCATGCCAAAAAATGTTGAGGACACATAGAAAACAAATCAGTCCTGGCTTACCACAGAATTATGATTACCAGGTTGGAAAGGATCTCGAGGATCATTGGGTTACTAGATCAAAAGAAGATGCATAGAACAAGATATGTCTTCCTGGACGTTGATGCTTAGTGTTTTGCTCCACTGTTCCCCCATCCAGAAATGGAGGAGCTCTTAGGAGCATCACAGAACTTCATGGATTTCCTTTGAAATGGTCTGCAGTCCTTTGAAAGGTGCAAACATGTTGCAAAGCAATATTCACAGCAGTTGCGCTCTCTCTGGCCTGGTTGTAATTTCTGCTGTTTTGTTTTGCAGACTTCTTGCCATCACTGAAGAACCTCTTTGGGAATCCAGTTTATATTCTGTATTTGTGTGCAAGTATCATTCAGTTCAACTCTTTAATTGGCATGGTGACATATAAGCCAAAGTATATTGAACAGCAGTATGCACAAACATCTTCAAAAACTAATTTTATTATAGGTAAAATGCTATATCTGTTTCTTGGTCTCTTAAAAATGGGCATTTTAGGAATGGCAGATACATATATGTAAGAAAATTTGAATAATTTTATGATATGTTTATTTCTTCTCCTTCCTTGTCTGGCTTTAAATAATATCTCATGGAAAGCAAATTATTTCATTTCTGCTTTAGCACTAGTTAGCTCTGAGTTTATCTACTTAAGATTATATGATCTGACACCTTATTTCCTATTTTACTGGAAACTTGGAAAATAATGTGTGTACACCAAAAAAGAATGATTGAAAAGATAGTTTTAAAATACTTTACATAAATTTTTCTTCAGATAGACCTGTTCCCTTCTCATTTATTTCAGTTAAATGAAGATCAGCTCAGTGGTAAAGGACTGATCATAAAGTACCTGTGGTATCACAAGTGGTTTCTTACTTTCTGAGGAGGTTGATGTTAAATAAAAGGAAGTCAAAGTCATATCTGTGATCACACAATAGATGCATTAAAACCCAAACATTATCTCAGTGAGGAAAAATAGGTATTTCTGCCCTAAATTTACCTAAGAGCCTTTCTCTGTTGTGAAGTTTGCCTCTCAGGCTCTCCCATAGAGACTGTTTCTGCCTTCTGGTACCAATGTGGCCACTTTTGTAGATGTCAGGATGGTGAATTTGACTGCTTAGTTGCTTAATCTGCATGCAGACTTGGGCTCTTTTCCTGAGGACCAGGGATTCAACAGCATTAGACAGAAAAGAGGTTTACATCTGTCCAATACAGAGGGAATTGCTTTGATTTAGAGCAGCATTAGTTGCACAGCAGCAGAGGTATATATATGCAGAAAAGCTACATGGATCCTTTGTGCTATGTTAATTCCTTAAAGACAAAAGCTGGAATTTCCTGTCACAAAACTCACAGCAAGGAGAAATCTTCAAGCACAGTCAATGGCCAGAGAAAATCCAGAAAAAAATTCCTACATTCAGTATAGTACTTCTCATTGTATTTAAAGATTTTCTGAAGCTAAACTTTCAGGTGTGTGCAAATTGAGTGCGGGTTAAGATCCATCTGATTTCAGAAAGCATAAGGACTATATCGAATAGAGGATGCGAGATGGTTTGGCTAGGGAAGGATCCTGGCTGAACCATTTTCTTTCTCCCCAGATTCACCCTTGCTAAGAAAGCTGGGGCTGATTAGAACTAACAATGTGTATTTCCCATTCCCTACTTTTTTTTTTTTTTTTTTAAATTTCTAGCACAATCTTGCTGATAAATGGCAGAACTGTCAGAGAAATTTGAAGCACTATTAAAAAAATCAGTAAAGGTCATAAGAGGATATTTTTCAACAGTCACAACCCAAGGAAGGTGCAAGAAAGTAAAATGGCTCCTATGCCTGTATGATTTTCCCTAAATATACACACTTCCCCTCACCTCCCAATCCTTACACCAGCATCAAGCAATGGAGTTATCTGTAAGGCTGTGAGACAAAGGCATGAACAAAAGAAATACATAAAATCATAGAACAGTTTGGGTTGGAGGGGACCTTCAAAGGTCATCTAGTCCAAGTCCCTGCAATGAGCAGGACAGTATAGGGACGGCCAAGCAGAGGTGGGTACTCTCCACTACATCACACAGCTCCCAGTTCTAATCCCAAGCCTGTTTTACAAGCAAAAGAGAAAGTTGTTATATAGTGACTCTTAATTTACATATGCTACATTCCAGATACTCCTTCTAAATCCCCTGAAGTACAATTTTCATGTATGTGTACAGTGAAAAGTGCCACCCTAGTGAAGCTTCCTAAACTGCATCAGTAACAGAACTGGTCTCGTGTAGTTAACAAAGATACTGACTCCTTGGTTTTCCAAATATAATTGCCAAATACAGTAGGCTTTTTCAAACATCAAACATACCTGCTAACATCTGTTCTAGCCACTATTTTTCAACGTGTGTACAGATGGATCAAACACTGGCTCAAAACAGATCTCAGTGCACTTCTAGTAGGCAGATTAGACTCTAATAGGTTAGTGTTTTATACCAAGTCATGTGAAATCGTGTAATACCTCCAGTCTTCTGAACAAACTTCTGAAACGCCATCTGCTATTGCATCTATGCTTCGGTACTCAGCACCACTAGGTGTCAGCATGAATTAAAAGCTGCAGACCACATACACAGCCCTGCACAAGGGGAAGTCTGATGTGCTGGAACTGGCTGGTAAAGCTGAGAAAATCATTTTTAGTTCAAGGAAGTGCAGAAAAAAAGACTCCTTGCTTGTCTGAGCGGTATCATTTACAGTGGTATCTATTTACATTTTTTTTGCATGTAATGCATGAGATTTTTCTCATTCTGTTGTCCATGTCTATTAATATGGACATTGCTTTAAGCAAAGCTGTCCAGGTAAAGAAGGCTTAATGATCACCCAATCTTATATGTTTCCTTCGCTATTTTTTTCACTTGAATGCCTGAACCCTGGTACAAGAGTATCCATGGGTGTATATCTATCTTTCCGCTGTTGCAACATTCACCTAAGGGAGCATTTCAACAATCAAAACCAGAGAAAATCTCTAACTCTCCTTGGCATGGATGCAATGACATATCACTGCCCTCCTCTCCCTCTTAAAAACTTCTCTAGGGGGTTATTGGTTTCATGGCTGAATCAAAACAGAAAAAGCAGGTCTTGCTCCAGATTTGATAACACTGTAGGTAAAACTGAATTTGCCCTCCAGCAATGAGCAGTTCAGACTCCTCCTGTCAGTGGAAATGGAAAAGAGCTGCCGTGGAAAACTGGAGTGGAGCAACCCCAGAACATGGCCCGGGTTGCTCCTACTGTTGTATGGGTGAAGGACGCAGGTAAGGTCTATAGCAAAGTCTCAAACTATGTGGTGGGACTGTGGCTGCGTTGGCTGCCCTAAGCAGAATGATATCCCGGTAACTTCCCTGTGCTCAGGGCAGATCTTGCAAGAAATAACACCAAAAGTATCTGAATTAATACTATATGGATCCCTCCATTGACAAGCTAACAGTGGAGAAAACTACCTAGCTTAAGAAATTGGAAGATCATTATCTAAACCTTATACACAATCTCTCTTTCAGAGAACCACAAAAGAAACATTTCCCTGGGAGCAAGTTTTGACCAGCAGTTCCAGTACTTTCTTAGGAACAATCCAAGTCTGGACACATAAAATGTCCTATATTTCATATTTTGTTGTTTAATCTTATTGCTGCTGCTGTTTTTGTGGCTGAGGAGGATAGTCCACTGAGCTGTGGTTTTCATTAATACAGATTTTACTATTTGATTTCAGGTCTCATCAACATTCCTGCTGTGGCCTTTGGCATATTCTCTGGAGGACTGATCATGAAAAAATTCAGAATCAATGTTTTAGGGGCTGCAAAACTCTCCCTGGGATCATCTTTCTTTGGTTACCTTTTGCTCCTTTCATTATTTGCAATGGGCTGTGAGAACTCGGAAGTGGCTGGACTGACTGTGTCATACCATGGGTATGCTGAGAAAGACAGGCTTCAGCATAAAGTGTTATTGTAAATCCAAATCCTTCCTCATTTTATTCCACAAAGTATATATTGTTGAAAAGAGAATGATTGACCTAAATATGTTTCCCAGAAATCTGATTCAAAGCAATGGAAGCTGCTCCATCTAGTCCAGTGGGCACTGTGTCAGAACCCTTTCGTGACTGTTGCCTTCAGCCCAGAGGGTTTTATGCCACAAGTGCAGATTATTTTTCTGATTACTTTTTAATTGTTATTGCCATGGGACAATTCTTTTAGCCTAGAGATTTCTGGAAATGTGAAGAGCTCAGTGGGATGAGATTGAATCTCAGGGTGAGATACAATTAATTGTTCCTTACCTCTGTGCTGCTGAACAACCTGTGGCATTTAATAGCCTTTGAACACAAAACTTAAGGATTCATTCATTACCATGAATTAACCATGATGTTAACTGTAAGGCACACCTGAGGCTGGTACTTTCTGGTCACTTTTACCCATGCTATTACTCAGTAAAGCTCACTTTTTTGGGGCGGAGATTCCAGCACTGACTCCACAGCAGCCCCAGGAGCTGTTCCACTGGTGACTTCAGCAGCAGCTGGCTGAAGTTGATAGATAGCTGTCAGGCAATGTATCAGATCTTCAGTTTGGATTAATCCAATTCTGATCATTTCCTAAATAACTTCTATAGTGACTGTTTCCCTGAGTAACTCCACTCTTTGTCCCTGGAATAAGCAAACCTTTTTGTCCAGTTTTGTTAAAACTGCATCAAGCCTCTGATAAATAAAAACTTAGAAAATCTGTGAAAATGCATGAATAGAAATTGTTAGCTGTCCCCCTTAATGAGGTAGCTACTATGCACAGTAGGTGCGATATTGTGAAAGCCTTTTTATAACAAAGGAATAAGAATTTACACTACTGCATGGATGTGAAGAGACAACATCTTAACGGACCACGGAGAGGTCTAGCCAGGTGTGCCTGGCAGAGAGCATAACCCATGATTTGATAGCGATTTCTTCCACATCTGCTAGAAACATCTTTGCAATTTCTCTTTTTCCCCAGAGCTAAACAAATGAGTGATTATGAGCAAGCCCTGTACTCAGAGTGCAACTCAGGCTGCGCATGTTCCAAGAACGACTGGGACCCCATCTGTGGGGAAAATGGAGTTACCTACATTTCCGCTTGTCTTGCTGGCTGCCAGGCATCCAATGGCAGTGGGAAACATACCGTAAGACAAACTCTCTTTTCCATATGTGATGTGATAGTTTGCCTAATACAACCAGTTCTATCATAGTGGATTAAATTGAGTAGGACACATCCTTTTCAGCCTTAAATTCCTCAGGTTTTTTTAGCAATCTGCCACCCACATTTAAAACTTTCTTAACTGCTGTTCCCAGCAAAAATCTCAAGAAGATAATTTAGGAGGTTTGTTTTGGTTTGGGTTTTAGCTGTTAGCTACCAAAACTATTTCAAATACCCTCTAAATACATTCATCAACAGTAGATACTTTATAAATGTCTCCTTCAATGAACAAGCTTTTTCATTTTGAAAAACATTTTCCAGTTTGGATTTAAACTTTTGGCTACCCAGGAAAGTGTGATGTGTAATTCCTGAACATCCACTTCTCCACTGTTAGGCTATCATACATATTTACCTGCTGTCTTCCAGGTATTTTTTAACTGCAGCTGCGTGGGAACCTTGGAATCGCCTTCACAAAGTTCCTCAGCTGTAGTGGGACCATGTCAAAAAGGAAATGAATGTCCAAAAATGTTTCTGTATTTTCTAGTAATATCAGTTATCACTTCATATACTTTGTCAGTAGGTGGCACACCTGGATACATACTGCTTCTAAGGTAAGACCTCATTTCTGCCAGCATTGCCAAATGTTTTCAAGGTGTTTTGACATGTGTGACTGGGTCTCTCTCCTCCCTTGTGTTGTGAAATATTTTGAGCTACACAAGGTGGCTTTTAAAATATTCTTTTATTGTTGAAAAGCATCCTCATACTTTGACACTGAATTTTCTACCACTGAAGCGACAATGTGCTTATGATTAGCTCTACCAGCAATGCCTTTTTGGGTTTAAACATGATATAGGAGGCCTGTTTATCATTTATATCAAATTTCACTTCTCTTGATGCCTTTTACATTACCAGAATGGTGTTAAACAGCCCCTATGAAAATGGAAATTAGCTCTGCCAGTCTGCACACATATATGCTTATAGGCAGCCAGTTTCCCTATTTGCTGTGAATACCAATGCACAGTTACAGAGAGGTGATCTAACCCAAGCCCTCTATATACACTCAACTATTGTCCTCTGGCCCATTTTATTATTCCATGTAATTGTTCTGTCCCAGATGTCTCTCTTCAAAACAAAGATAGATGTAGCATGAGATATTTTTTTTTCTTTTCTGTTGTAATAATCACAGGTTTATTAAATGCTTGTCCCAAGGAATTGTTCCAATATGTATTTAACTGCTGGAACTATTTGTCCATCACCAAGTGGAAGCTTTGAAACTAATTTTAGAAAGTGCAAAAGGAATTTAATACTTCCAGCGATTAATCTGTATTTCTGTCAGCTTCTTGCAATTTTTGGATTCTAAGTTCTGCTCCGCTTTGTTTTGGAAAGCTTCCTTTCTGTTCCTCTTTCCAAATTATTTCCAGATGGGTACATTCTACTTCTCAAACAAAACAACAGTAAATATAGCTTAGCTAATCTTTATTGAGTTTTCTTACCCCAAAATTCTCTTTGTTTTCAAATGAAATTTTATGAAACAGGTCCCACGTCATTGCCAGTGTCTTTATGTCACATGGAAAAAGCCAGTGGTAGAACTAGCTGAATATAGGCTACATGGAAAATCCTAAATGAAGAAACGTAACTTCAGCTACAGTTCCAGCACAGTACTTGAACCAGAATAGCTGTCACAGAGAGACTTTCAGAAATGGTTGAGGTGAGGATCATTTTCCACTGCCCTCCACAAACACTGCCAGAGAGGTATATGCCTCAAAATATATAAGCTGTATAGCTTTCTTCACCCACCTTGTAGGATTTTCATTGACTACTGCAAAAACATAGCATATCTCTCTCTTCCGAATACAATACAATCATGTTATAATCCATTTTAGACAAATTTACTAAATCTTATGCACCACTGAAACTGTCCATGCACCAATAGGAGAGTGATTCAAAAGCTGAAATCTTGCAGCAAAGCCTTCAGGATTTCCACAAGTTGCCCTCTGCAATGGCTTCTGACATAAGGGAGAATTTGTTGTATAAATATGGCCATAGGGCTATGCAGGAATAAAGTTTTGTTCCCTTTCACCCTCCACATGATGTCCCCTTTCTATCCATAAAACATGGTAGACAATGTACTGACATAATACTACATAGGGCCTCGAAAACATCGCCGTGCTTCTGCTTTCCATTTTGTCTTCACTGCAGAAGTGTCTGGGAGGCGACATTCATAGTTGAACACCTATGAGCTTAAATCACTCAGTCATCTGCACTTATCAACTCAAAGAACTTGCTGTAAAGGGACTTAATTCTTAATGTATTTACAAAATCTTAAGAGAGGTTTTTAATAATGATACCAAAACATTTTGTTATATGAAATCACCAAAACAGCTTTATTGCTTCTACTCCAGAGCTTTTATTCCTTTTGAAAATCATGCTGCTTTGAGAGCAATTTAACTGAAACTGAGAACTTACATGTTTTTGTGCTGGATCGAAGGCACCCAAATCTGATGTGCAGCTGAATATAGCATATTTCAGTAAGTTCAGATGAAATTCTGTGGGCACAATTTCACCTAAAGCTCACACTTGCTTTTCTGAATTCCATCACTAACTGACTTTCCCTGAAAACCCGCTTGAACTGAAAATGTGCTTCTGTTCCCAGAAAGAAAAAAAATGCTCTTTGAAAACAAATAGGCCCAAGGTCAAGTTGCAGACTTCATTAAATATTTTTTTCAATGATATATTTTTTAAATTATTCAGTATCTAGCCAGCTCCGATAAGATTCCAGCACTTAAACAAGCCTATATTTTCAGATAAGCAGATATTGTTGCATCTGCCATGAAGCACAAATACAGCTAAATCCTTAAAAGCCTATAAGATTTAGTGACATTTACTTCAAGGGTTTACATGACTGAATTAATTGAAATATGCTTATTGCTAGTGACCGAGCCACTTGCTGAAACATCTTTTTAGTGCTATTAGGCTAATAAAAATTGCCAAGAAACTTAGGAAAGCCCTGATGTTTTGGAGAAAAAACCCTGCAATTCAGATAGCTGTTGTTCAAGTACACCCTATTAATAGCACATGATTGGGCAGTGAAAAGGAAGTCTCAGATCTCCCTGAGATGTTTGGCTTTCACTCAGGATCTCAAAGAACACATGTTTCAGTGCAAAGACAGTAAAAACGGTCAAATTCTTCTTTCCGTCTGAAAGAGAAGATTTAATAATTTCTAGGATATGAATCCTATGGAACACATAATAAATATCCAAATATCCAAACTCCAATAAATATTGGTTTTATTTTCTGTTTTTGTTTTCTATGCCTTCACATTTGTTCAAAAGGACTTCTAGGCTGAGGCTTGTTTGTGTGGTGTGCATCGGATAGAAGGGCAAAACACTGTTCTTCCTGCTCAAACTCATATTACATTCATGCCTACATAGGTGGCAGTGCCCATATAAATCATGATAGAACAGACTGTATGATGATAATCCGTCATCATGGCAATAGAGAATAAAATATTCCAATTACAAAATGAGATGCACACAACAAGGTTTGGATCATGCTACTTTGGTGTTCTTATCTATATTTTCTTTCATGTCCCTTCTTGTTTTTACTAAATTAAGGGAAGATGACCCAAACAGCATTTACAATATGGGCTTTTATGCTGTTCTGGCAATTAAATTGGGAAATAACATAACATCACTAGGGGGAAAAAAACCCAGAGCTAGTTCTACAATGTCTTGATAATTTTTTAAAAGGTATTCCTAACTACATGGATTTCTGCAGAAGCTGGGTCCACCCTAGTTCAAAGAATGCATACTGGACCTCCAAAGCACTATGTTTCTGCTTATTAAACACTGAATTTCAGCCTTCTTTTTTCTTTTTATATTGACAGAATGAATGTGACAATAGGCAGTTTCATCTATTACCATAATGATATATCTGTTACTCATAGCACATATCAAGCATGTCTCAGTTTAATTAACTGTGTGACTAGAACTACCCACATGCTAAGAGTAAAGCATGTACTCAGGTTCTTGCTGGTCTAGTTATTAAAATAGGCAGTCTGATACATGCTGAGTGAAATAGCATGCTTGAGCAGCTGGTGAGGTTAGCAGCAGATGAATCATACTGATTTGAGTGGCTCCTTACACACATTGCTGCTACCACATATATTAGAGGCAGCTGTGCTCCTGCCTACTACCTCTACCCTCCTAGAAGAGCCAGGAAAATAACCAAGGCTGGAGCAGGGCTAGCCTGGAGCCAGGCCTGATGTCTGTGCTGAATGCCTGTTCCAAGCTCAGTAAAGTCTAAATGCATGTTCTGTTCTGGCAGACAATAGCTTGAAGGATTTACCTTTACAGGAGAATAGATTATGATCCTAGATATAGTGCAATGAAAACTGAGTGCCTAAATACTTTGTACTAGCCTGGGTCATAAGTCCTGATTTCAGAGAGTGTTCAACTGAATAAGACTATCCAATGATGCACAATTTCACAAACAATGTTCTTGTCCTGTGTTAGTAAATTTTAAGTGCAAGAATTACCTGAAAATGCACCACATTCTGAAAAGATGATACTGAATAGTGATGTTCAGATTTCGTAGATGCTGTTCTGATTTTATCACGTTATTTACACGCTTCTGTAATTCTGTCAAGTCAGTGTCAGTAAGGAGGAAAAAGTGACAATTCTTTCCTTCCTCTTGCTTTCTCCTTGTGTCCAAATTATCCACAGTCAATTCTTTATTTCTCTTTAACACTTTTTATTTTTTTTAGATGCATTAAACCACACTTGAAATCATTTGCACTTGGTATCTACACCCTGGCGATAAGAGTGCTTGGTAAGTCCAGCTGTACTCTTGAGTATACCTTAGTATACTCCTCACTAACTTTTTATCCTAGAATTAAACTTTCATTGTTGGAAGGAATGATGTCTGACAAGTTAATATTATAAGATGAAGAAAAAAAATTGGAAAAAGAAGCAGCTTTGTATTTCATCAATGGTATAACTGTGTCTTAGGTATAATACAAATATACATGGCCAATGCCTGTAAAGGTGACAAGAGATTGTTTGGACTATGAAGCTAACATCAACATTACTTCTTAGAATCATAGAATCATAGAATAGTTAGGATCGGAAAGGACCTTAAGATCACCTAGTTCCAACCCTCCCGCCATGGGCAGGGTCACCTCACACTAAAATATGCCACTCAAGGCTCCGTCCAGCCTGGCCTTGAACACCGTCAGCAATGGAGCATTCACAGCTACCATTGGCAACCTATTCAAGTACCTCACCATCCTTACAATAAATAGCTTCCCCCTTATACCCACTCTAAACTTCCCCTGTTAAAGTTTTAACCCATT
>JAOEHX010009832.1:0-49806 GCA_025448015.1 Bolborhynchus lineola | reverse complement strand
TGTTGTTTTTTGGGGGTCGAGTTTTTGGGGGGAATTTTTTTGGCAGTGTTTTTGAGAAGGAAATGTTTCCTTCATGTCTTCTAAGATTTATCCATCTGTACACTAGATTTGCTTGTCTAAAAGACTATCTTCATGGCAGTGTCATGAATGGCACACTGAATAAAGCAACATAGCATTTGACTGATAAATCTGTAAGGATAAATCTAAGTTTTGTCACACTTAAAATATTTTCCCAAGTTCAGTTTGAAAGAGATACTTAGAGTGTTGTCTGTGCATCTTTGTGGTTTCTGGTATCAACCTGCAATTCCTCATAATGTCAGTTCCTTTTGCATTTGACATATACCTCAATCTCCTCCCTCCCAAAACAGGTATGATATATGTTCTTTTTGGTAACACCCATGTGTTCAGCTATTTTCTGAAATTCTTAGCCTGTGGAAGCTGTGTTTGTTCATCCCCCTGTAGGAACCAGTGTCAGTGCTGGGCAAGTGTCTCTCACAAATTCAGTCCCATGGCCACTGTAGCTCCTGCATTATTGCCTCAGCATAATCTCTGTCCTGGGAGCCCAGTGGACCACTTTTTCATCTGGTCTCTACTTTTTGATATGGTCAATGGGGACAAATTATTTCAAAGGAATATTTTAATTTGCACATATCCTCAGAGCCATGGTGTGGTCCTCAAGAAAGTCCATCAAACAGATACATGAAGCAAAAACACAGCATGAATTGAAGTAAGAAAGAATCCAGAAGCAGACTGGGTTACTCTTTAGAAAAAGTTGTGGCTGTAAGGACTGGAAGATAAAGACCACAAGAATGTCTTAGCTGCCAGACACTATCTTAATATATTATCTTCCTTGACATATCTTCTTTAACAGAAAAGATAGCAAAAAGAACTGAAACCCTTCTATACGACTGATATTCTACCCTGGAGAGGTGTTCAAGCCATAAGTGCAGTAATACATCTGAAGCCAAATAGTCTGAGTATCAATAGTCGTGTCAAGTCAGCAGAGTTGTAGGGTGCCAGTGATGAAACCACTTTAAGTGGAAAGATAGTTACAACTTTCACAGCTACCACTTAGTTTAGGATATATTGCCTACAACTATTCTGAATAGTTGCTAATGTCAAAAGTGCAATTCTCCAACTGAAAAGAAATTTTAAATATAATTTTCAAATAAATAGTATTTTAAATATGTGCTCAAATCAAAATGTAACACTTCCGGAGTAAATCTTATTGCTGCATATAAAACATAAGCTGTGAGGCAACTAAATTACATAAAAGTTCTAGTGTTCTTCTAATTTGTATGCCACTCAACATTATGAATTGTATAAAGACTTGGGAGAGTAATAGTAAACTCTCCACTAAATACATTACTAATACCAATCTAAGTATGAAGCATACTGTAATGTTTAATATAATATCATATATTCTTTAAAATGCCACATATAAACATATAAACTACCAATAAAACGATCATAAGGATTGATTGTTAGCTGCTTGAAAAGACAAGCAAGAAAGGTGAATGCATTTGTTCAACACTGGCCACCTCCTTAAATGTAAATCCTATTTAGTGAACCTAAGAAGAGTGATCCCTGACTTTGGTTGATCAAAGTTACCCATAGCTACTCAATTCATAGCAAAGAGGTTGCTGATAGAGGTTTACTTCCATTAGGCAAAGTGTCTTCGTAAAATTTCAGCAAGGATCTAAACATGCTTCTACTGCATATACAAAATATTCACATTGAATGAAATATTGAGAGCAATAAAAAGCAACCAAATTAAATGCTGTACGCTAATGCTGAGGCTGGCTCCCTGAGGCAGCTGAAATCACTGGTCCCTTGCAGTGAAGGTAAGAGATGGACTTCAGCTAAACCAAATCCAGTGGCAGCATCTGCTCTACACTGGTTGCTAAGCAGTCATTACCATTTAGCTATAAACAGCTATATGCATCTTAGGAAACAATTCAAGGACTTGAACTAGCAGACTGAGCAACAACACCCAGTAGTGCTAGGTACCCTTTGTGCTAGCTGCCTGTGTCAGAAACCCTTTCCTTCTTTGGGCATAGTTTGCTAAAAAAAACCAACACAAAATTATGAGCATTGTGTCACTTTTAGACCTGAATGTTCAGTCTTTGCTGCTTTTTGTTAACTGCCCTATCAGTTCACTACGTACCTCAAGAGTAATCATGACAGTACCAAATGATGCAAAATTGTTTGGGATGTAGGTTGAAGATGGATGAATGAGGTGAGAAGTTTTCACTACAGTCACTCAGGTTCTATGCATTACAAAAACCATAAAATCCTTGGTAAGTAAGTTACATGCCTGACACAAACTTCTACAAGTATAAGAATTTCATTGTTGCATTTCTTAGAAGGTAATATAAAATGGAGGAGGGAAAATCTGCACAGCTCTGCTCTGACATTTTCAAAGAGAAATTCTGTGCACCATTCTTGACTGCTTTCAGGGTATTGTTAGGTTTATTCCTTTCTTTGTTACTAAAAGTTGTGTTTATAGGGAAAAATACTTTTCTTTCCATCCATTAGTCTGGTCTAAACATGTGATGCAGCTATCAGCCTTTTTAAATCTGCAGCACCTTTAATAAAATTGCAGATAATTTTGTGTATTAAATAATGTGTAAAGAGTAGTATGAATTACAATTACTTACTCTCCGGTGTATAAAGCAGTCTCAAACTTCACCATCCTTCACTGTATAGTTAATATATTCTACATGAACAACCCGATTAATTGTGTGTCTAGTAAAAGTTACAAGTATAATTGCATTGCCTTGCTCATAGCATTTTGATTTACAGTTTGAGTCACTTAAGGACAAAATTATGACTGTTCTCTTTTTAAATTAAAAGGAAGTAACAAGATAGTTTGTTTACTCTAATTCAGATCCATTAATTCTTGCCTTTTTTCCTCTTGTAAACATCAGAACAGTGTTGTGGGGGTTTTTTTCTTCCCAAAACACTTTATTAAGTCTTTTTAAAGATGCTGCTTCTTCTCCCAGTGGCAAACAAAATCTGAAAACTAAAGGTTCAAAATGCAGCATCACGAAAATAGAAGTTATCACCTTGAACTTTTTATTTCTTCCTGAGGATTTAGTCTTTGATTTTTGAAGATATAAGGTAGTATCCTCTGTTCCATTTCTCCCTATTTGTAAAATTGCTGCAAGAGGCTTGTGTGTGAGTTTGTGCACATTTTCTTCCATGAGCATGTACTGATGTGAGCTGTAAAACAGTTTTCACATTATGAATAAACTTTCTCTAAGAAGGAGAAATTTCTAACAAGTTTTCTTCAGTTGCAGATAGAGATGATACTGGGTACTTCAAAATGCAACAGTTATTCAAATAGACAGCAAGATTATGCATCCTGCAAGACCCTGTAAGAAGCAAGGAAGATTAAGGTACCTGCTAGCAAGAGAGCAGTTAATGGAAAAAATCTTCCCTTATGGTCCTTATGCACCAGAAGGAGAATTAATTTAAATCACTAACTGTAATTTATGTGTATGCAATAGCCATATCTCACCAGAAATTCCATGATTCTGCTCTTTAGTAAGGCCAACTGTGTGAAATCGAATTCTCCTGGGTGATGGCAAAAATATAACTTAATTTATGCATTAAACAGTTAAAGCAAGAAGCTTACAATACACCTCAAATCCATAATTTAGGAAGTATATTGTTCTAAACATTGTCCAAATATTTATTCAATACATTATCCAAAGAGAATGGCAATAAATTCCAACAGGGAAACCCTTGGTGTTGTTATAAGATACAATAGCATAGACACACTTCGCAAGCTTTATATTATCTCCTATCTCTTTCACAATCTCAGGGTTTTAAAGCCAGTTCGGTAAATGCTGATGTGCCTCTCCAAGATGCACAGTAGCTGTATCATTGATACGGCTACATGGTTACTCTTAAATCTCAGTGGTAGCTGCTCTCCTAATGAGCCAGGATAAAATCATTAAGAATTAATTGTGTGCAGATTTTACAGATAAGTCCCTACTCTGGGACAAAGCAATCCTGACAGACTGATATTTCTAAGGCAATATACTCCTGCCTTCCTGTTTAATGAGCTATAGGTTTTTAATCTGGGAGTTGTGGTGCTCTGCAGAAGGAATGCGCAAGAGGTTAGCCTAGAGGCATCTGTAGTCATCTGCATATTATACATGGCTGTATTCAATACAGGCAATGAAAACATGGGATCCAAAAACAGCTTTCAAAACTTCCCAGAAATTCTGTGTTACAGCGTGTGTTACCATTGCTTCTGCTAATTTTTAATCACAGTACTCAAGTCCAAATATACATTTGCTTTCAAGTGGTGTGCTGTATTTGCTATTACCACTTAATGTAAGAGAAAGCATACAAACCCAGGACTTCAGTTACACAGTGAAACTGGTAGAAAATCTAATTCTAGCTTGTAAAATAATTCAGAAAATAATTGCAGTAGAGAATTTTCCATCCCTTAAAGATGGAATGCTATTGTATCGCAGATATATAAAGATTAGTTCATGTCACAAAAAGAAAGAGGAAATGATAGATAACAATTCCTTTCAGGAATTCAAAAGTTCTTAGTATACAGCATTCAAAATTAAGCACAGTCCTTGCAGCAGACATTTTGTAATAGCATTCCATGAAAGCAGGAAAAATAATATGTGTAAACCAGGTGGGATTTCTCAAAGCACATTGAGGAAAACCACATCTGCAAGAAGATAAAGTCACCATTTAGAGGTCTGCTTTTCAACTCGCTGCCATGCATCGCTTCCTAACAGCAGTCTGCCACACAACTATTCCGCTTTCACCATGCTAATACCAAAATTTTGGGCTTTTAGCATTCACTGCAATGCATCTATCCCCTCAACTCCACTATACCTCAACTTTGCCTCCTTAGCATCATAACCCTGTCAAGAACAGACATCCAGTGAAATAAATTGGTGAGTCGGAAAAAAGCAAATTTAAAAAAAACCTTTGAAGTATCACTTAGCTGTAAAAACACTAATTTCCCAATTCTCCATAACGAGTTTTAACATCTCTTGATGAGAATAATAACAAGAACATACAGTGAATGGCATTGCAGAGATCTGAGTCAAGATGTTTTCATGCAACTTGAGTCAACTCACTGCAATTTATTCTCCTCATTCTGGTGTATCCCCCAAAATGCAGACACAAAGTAAACTTGCCCTAACTCCTCTATGGGGATTGTATTTTGTGCAATGCTTTTATGTAAGTGCAAAAGACCAGAATTTAATTTCAGCATTCAATGGAATGAATTCCCATTTTTGAAGGAAGAGTTTTTGCTTAACAGGGAAGATAGGAAAGTTGTACTTCCTCTGATGGTCTTTATCCACCACTTTTTCTTTAACAGTTTAGATCCAGAGGGAGAAAGAGACAAACAGCAGTTCTCCAAACCCTACTAACAATTAGGTTTTAGGGTTTACACTGTCTCCATTTGGGCATTTCAAAGGCAAACCATGGGAAGCTGTGTAATTTCCGTGAAATCTCTTGAAAGAGGAGTATAAGGAAGTACATAGGAGTAGAAACGTGCATACCGTTAGTCAACGCAATTTGTTATCATAGATATCCATATAGACATCCTATTACTTCCTTTACTTGCCATCCAAAAAAGCTCAAGTCATCCTGAACCCTCTTCATGATAATAGATTTTCAGTTCCAATTTTTATGCAAAACAGTAAATCCCTTCTCTCACATCTCAAGGCCCATTCAACTTCCCCAATTATTGTAAAAAAAGCTCTGCTTGGTTTCTCTCACATACTGTCTTTCACCTTCTCTCACTCCCACTATGAGAAAAGCTTTCCTTGACATTTGTGGTGGTAATGACATCTGTGCCATTCAGTACATTTCTCCCTATGTGTTTCCACCTTTTCCCACCACTAGTTTATGTTATGCTACAAAGCACTGCACCACAAAAGGGAAGTACTTTGGCCAGGCCTGGATGCTGGGAGAGGGGTTACTCTACAAAATCTTCATCTTAGTAGTGGAATATCAAATCAAAAGGAAGACATTCTCTCTTTATTTTTCCTTTGCCTTTAGAAAATAATGCAATTTGATATGCAAAGCAAGAAACATGTTGTAATAAATAAAATTGTTACTTGAGGCAAGAAGCCTACTGAGAAAATGATCAAAGTCTCAAAGAATGGGTAATTTTTAGCATGCCATCTAAGCCTAAACCTAAAAAACCCTATTCCATCTGAGGGGGTACACAGCTGTTGCAGTATCTCAGAGTATAGATTTGATTGCTACTCTATCAAATGCAACAGCATATTGAATTCACCTCTTACGGATGAACACATTTCTCATGTTACGTGACCTACCCATTTCTCTTGCACTACAGTGCAGGTCTACTAGAAAGGCATTTTATTAAAGCAGCATTTTTCTAAATGATGCTGTTAAAATGTGTAAAGCAATTTCTTCAGCCTTGTTAGGTAGACAAGCCAAGAGTTCTTAAGACTATGACCAGGAAAGAGTAAGTGACTAAATGATTGGCTGGAAGCAGATTTGACTTGCACTTGGTTTCAATATAATTTTTTTTACGTGACCTTCAACAATTCTTTCAACAATGACACATTTTCCCCTCTGTACAAAATATGGATTATAATTCCTTACATCTTTGCACTGTGAGAATTGAGTCCTTGTCTTACAATGAGCTCTGTACATTTCAGGCTTTATTCAAGACTGACACCTGCTCCCTCAAATACTCACTAGATACTGGGTAGTTTAGGGAGCAACTCATTTGTGAGTTCAGAATATGACACACACACAAAAATTTCAATCCCATATTGTGAATCTTGAGATCAGACTGAAAGGGCAAGCTTAGTAAAAGCATAAGCATTTATGCTTTATCTGGATTATTCTACTAATATCCATCTTACAAACTTGAGCTGAAGGGATATATTTTAACCTTTCTTTTATATTCCTTTCTTATTCCTTGAGCTACGTAATTTTTAAGTCCATTCACGTATCATAGATGTCATAGGAAAATATGATCAGAATTCATAAAAACAATGCACTGTAGTAAACTTATTTATTTTCTGATACCATCCCTGGAGGATTTAGCCTTTATAGAGATAATTGGTGACATTTTCAGCGGTCTCCAATCTCTGCTAATGTCGGACATTATAAATTGCACACCAAAAGTTATCGATTACTGAGTTTCTTTATGCAACTGAGAACATTCAATGCCTTAGAGGAACTAACCCTAGCACCTCAGCCTTCTGTTTTGATATTATATCTAAACTGCTCACCCCATAAATGACATCACCCATCCAGTCCACAGCCCTTCCAAATGTGGAAAGTTTCTACAGAACCATGTAACTTTAATAAATCTTTACCTTCAGGGTAGGATGGGAGGATAAAAAATTTAGATGAGCTATATTTCCACCAAAAGTCTGACTTAGTCCATGCTGATTGAACTGGTCCTGCCTATAGAGATGCTGTTATAGACTCACTCTGTCTCTCTAGTCTGTGGAACTGACTACATCTTTCTTTCTTTATATTAGAACACTGATCAGGCTGAAGCAATGTCCCTCATCACAAAGGTATGCAGTCATGTTCCAAGGGCACTGAAACTTATGTTCTGTTCTATGTTTAAGGCTTTCAGCTTATAAAATGGAAAATGGAAATAAGCATAAGAGAGTTAACGAAAATGAAATTTCTGTAATCCAAGGAAAACTTCAGCCAAATAAAAAAAATAAATTAAAAAAGAAGTGGGTAAATGCAAGAATGGAGGAGTGGATAAACCCAAGAATGGAGGATTTAAGTTTTACAAAACCTTTGTTTGTTTGCGTAACAAAGAAGAGAAAGCTTACCTAGAAAGCAGTTAGTTTTGTTTCTATAGTGTGCTCTTCCAGGTGAGCTTGTGTTTATGGCAGACTTATACTACCATGTATAGTACCTTCTATGTGGCTTTCTACCTCTACCGTAAGAAAAGTAGAAAGTTGGGTTTTTTTCTTAAAGGAACATCAGAGTATTCCTACAAAAGATACCTAATGAATTCTTATGCCCTGAGCAAAATGGAACAAATCTGTATCTGGCCCTGTGTCAGGAAGTGAGAACATCTCTCCATTTCAGTAAGTGGCAGAACAAAATTCATTACAGGATCAGACTCAAGCCATGTTCAGGATCTGAAGTAGATATTTATACTTTACAGTAACTATGTTGTATTTTTTAGTCAGTGGTAAACCTTGTTCATCTTTTAAAATTACATGTAAATGAAACTCAATGAATAATTAATGTTCAGCTTCAGTAAGATGGAGATGGACACACGTACTCAGATTAAAAGTCTCATGGGAAATGTGTCTAGTCTTTGAAATGTGGCTCAAGAAATCATTTAATTTTCATTCAGACAGTACATGAAGTAAAACATACACGCCTGCAACTTTTACCAGAATATTGATTGATAGAATAAGTTTTATTTATACAGAACTTTTAAAAGTATTTATCACCTTCTGAGTTTATGGAAGCAGTTTATTGCCTTCTTTATCTTTTCTACTGCAACTTCAAGTTGTGCCACTCCACAGAATAATATATCCTCCTGAAAAAACTGACTAGAAAACCCATAAGGTTTTATTCTATTTGAAAACATAAAACCTTTTGAGAATCTCAATTCCATCTGGATGGGCATTTTCAGCTTCTACATTGCCAAATTGATTTTAAAGAAGCAGCTTCCTTCTGTCCGATTCTTACAGTTGTACCTACATCATCATGTAGATGTATCATAGTGGAACTTAACTTACAGTTGGACTTGTGGAGTTTAAAAATTTTATTTTTCAGAACGACATTAACAGGCATTAGGCTGACAGAAAAGAGGAGAAAAATAGAATTAGCATGAATTAAGTGGAATAAAGAACAACAAAACAAGTAATATTTATTATACCAAATGGCTTACAAAGAGCTATGACTCTTCATCTGTGCCAAACAGGAAGGGTAATTATTGGTAAAAACAGTGGAAAAAAGCCTCTAAAATGGTCTCTCTTAGTAGGAGATGTTGCATAATGAAGATTGTTTTCTGGTTTGTTTCTATGAGCAAAGATTTATTTTTTGGTTACAAAAATAACAATGCTAATTTCTTTTGCAGTCCAGCAGAATCTTGAGTAACAGAGAGATAATTATTTTTAATAGCTTTAACTGGTGCTAATTCTTTTTTATTCCTCATTTAAAATGTATCTCTTTGTTCCAGAGCCTATCTTCCAGATCTTTCAAAAGAAATAATGTTGACCATGGCTGTACTGAAGTTGTTTTGGTATATGTTCATTTTTGTCTCCATCATAAAAAATGAAATTTGGGAAAATTTGGAAGTTAAGAAAGCTGTTTGCTGGAATTGCTTCAAGGACTTCAGGAGCCACAGTCTGGCTATTAAGTCAGCATCTCAATAAGCTAACAATTGTTCTTCCTGAAAGCTTCTGAAGGACTGAAATGGAACATCATCATTCACCCAGGAGAAGAATTTGGATCCTGAAAAAATGTAGTGAACTACACCACCACTGATACAATATATGCTTTTGAAAATGCTGAACATCCTCAAAGGCTCTTGTCATAACATTAAGAATGGCTGAATCTTGCACAGTTGCAAATGCCAAAAATAGCGTCTCAAAAGGTGGAGCTAGAAATAAAGTCAAGGTTTTACAAGGCCCAGGTCAATTCCAAATTCATTCCTCATCTAAGACACCAACCTTTAGGCTTTAATGGCAAATCCAAAACCCAGATGCTCTGCAAAAACATGAGGTGCTCTCTACAAAAGGTCTATCCAAAAGACAGCAACAGAAAGATCAGATCATTTCCACAGTGGCTACTGTTAATGACTGTAATCTGAAGTTTAATGTTGTTACTAGAATAAATATTGACCTCAGTTGACTCACTGCTGCTTTAGCTGAGAGAATTCATAATTTTTTTTAGTAGGGTCATAAAACTGGTTCCTTTCCACATTTGCACCAATGCTCTGCTTTAATAACATTGAATAAATACGGTTCTGCTTAAATTGAGTGGGAGCTGCAATGTAAAACCTGTGCTGCTTAGCTACTTTCACAACTGACATTTTTTGCAGCTGTGTGCTGCCAGTTTATTTTTTGGACAGACAAAGTATTCTGGCTTTTCATGACAGCCAAGATGGCCTATTCCGGTGAAACTGCAAAAGGGTGAAAGGAAAAAGCAACATCTGATAACACCTACCTACACAGAATAAGTCATGCAAAACGCTCTCAAACTGAGACACTGTCTGAGAGCTGTGAAACCAAAGAAGGCCTGTCACATACTTGCAGGTATTAAAGCCACACACCATTTCCAAGCTTTTGATTCCCCTTCACTTCTACTGAAAGAGTTCATGATTAGGGCTGTTGTTAAGGGCTTGTTTTCACCAATTAACTGCTGTTGGAACTGATCTGCAGTGTTTGCTAAGCTATAGTCTACCATTTCAAACAATATTAGTATATACCACAGCTAAACTTAAAACTCCTTACAGCAAGGCAGGGGTTAAATTAGTCCTAAGTTAAACAACTTAGATGTAATTAGGAACTAGCTACAACAAGGCTTTATTTATTCACTCCTGCTTATTCTTATGATGAATCTGACATTGTTGATATATTATATTGAATTCACTGTGCTCATTATTTGTGACACTGATATTTTTGCATTCAGTATATGCCTATGATTAACCAAAGTGGGAGGGCTGAGTGTTGAGTAATCAGAGTATAAGCAAACAACAGGTTTAAGACTTTTATCTAGACCTCCACTATTATGAAATTTGAAAGAACTAAACAGGCATCTTAGTGTGGCCCTCTCTAACAACAACAGTATGACAGTATGAATGCTGCAGAAACTTGTGTGAAGATTATCCCCTACTTCTTTTTGCTTACAGGATCCAAATAGCCTTTATTATTCTATTATCCTTTGCATCCACCTTTTGAAGACTGTTGCATAGAGAATCTGTTTTCATAACTCTATCTCTTAAAGGAGAATCCAAACACTGAAATAAACTCTGAGGCAATTCTTTTTGCAAGAGGCCAATAAGGAGAAATTACTTACATTGACTACTTGTTCTCCTGAAAGAACAGGGGAAAAGTCAGTGGTATACAGTATTCTTTTACTACCTTGAAACATCGCTCATTTTGGTGATCAGTGACAACTCAATGTAATGGAGGGTGAATTGTCTCCCAATACACAAAGCAGGAATTTGCACACTCTACCAGGTGTATGCCTTCACAACATGATGCTAGACAAGAAGCAAATAGTTCCCCAAAACTCGTAATGTTTATTAGACACTGTCATAGGTGTTTACTAATGACAGAGTGTTCTGTACCCAAATAAAAGGGAAATATTGGTATTAACTATTATCTAGTGTCAATGTTGTCATAGGTCTGAGTGTTGCTCATCCACGTGGACTATGTGGAAAAGAAACCACCATAACCACTTTAAGCAAAAGACTTAAAATAAAAGATTTGCAGGATATCTTGTACCAGTAGGCTTGAAATAGTTACAGAGGAAAGGATCAAGTGCCTGGATGTTTTCTCCCAGCATGTGCCACATGAATCCAGGCAGCCACATCTCTCCCTTTTTAAAAGGCGGTAAAACATTAAAACCTTTATCCTCCCTGTTTATGCAATGTGCAACATATTTCTGTCTTACAGGCCTATTTTGCCAGGGAAAATGTATTCTATTTAACACGATACCCTGAAGCCAGGGAGGAGCTGAAATGTCAAAATCCCTTCTGCAAGTGGTGTTTCAGAAATTTATCTCATATTATAAAGTTGTTCCATAGCTATATAGCTCCCATGAGAAAAAAAGCAATTTACGCTCTACACTGAAGCACAATTCCTTGACTAATCAGTGTTAAAGAAAACACTAAGCTGTAGTTTCATCCTCTTTACTATGGCCATGACACGATTTAAAATGCTCTTTTATCAATCTTGACGCTTGGTCTATGAGTGCAAATTACCCCGGGGAGGGCAATCAGGTACGTTTCTTCCCTCGGGAGCTACACATGATGCTAGGCTGCCCCATGCACCAGGGCTCATTAGGTGCCTGTGTGCTGACTTGTGGCTCACACAGGGAGTCAGAGCTAGGCAAAGGGGAGACAGGAGCCTGACACATCTCCAGCTCTCCAGCAAGGCTGTGGAAAATACCTGCCTTGCCCCTAAATGCACCTATTATAGAGGGAACTTGAAAGCAAAGTGAACCACCACTTCTAAACTTAAAATAGATACAAGCAGCAATCATTCCGAAATCACCAAGGCATTGGGTCTTTAAAGCGCGATCTCTGAGGAGAGGAAAACACCAGTTTTCAAAGCGCAAGCATTCAGCAGTTGGTTGTGTGTGTTCTGAGGAGCCCCATGCACCAAGGACAGCTCCTCAATTCTGACTGGAATTTCAAGCACTTGTGGGGGGAGGTTGGTTTTGGAGTAAAGCCCAGAGATTAAATGGCAACAGTCCCAAAGCCTTGAATCTCCTCTCGCTTCGCCTCCATGTGTTTCAAGCTTCCCTTGGCAACGGCCCATGCAGAGGGGTCTCCCGCCTTGGTGCCGCTGCAAGGAGCTGGCATGGAGCAGCTGCCCCCTCTTTGGTGCCAGCAGTGAGGCAGGACACGGCCAGCAAGCCATGAGGAGAGTCACCCCCTGCACTGGGGAACTGCAGGGCCCCGGGGGCGCCGGCGCAGCCCCAGCCGCAGGGAACAGGCTGAGGACGGACCGAGCCGTGGGCCTGCAGGGAGGCCATGGCCGGGCAAGGCCGCAGGAGCTGGAGCTCGGCTCTGCTGTGGTGTTGCTGCGGTGGCAGCTGACAGCTGCAGGGGGGCTGATGTGGGGTTCTGGGCACTGGGTAGAGACGGGGACCCCAGGGAAGGTTGTCCCCAGGCGCTGCTCCCCCGGCTGCCTCTCTGGAGTCCATGGTGCAGACCTCGGGGTACCTTTGGCTACCACAGGGAAGGAGCAAGAAAGAGGAAGAAAGGTAAATCAATCTTTACATATGTAATTGCATATTGTGGTTAATAGCAGCATAATTTTTTAAAATTTATCAGAATAAATAATAAATTATGGATGAATATTGAAGAAATAATTGCCTTTATTTCTCTCATCACTCTTAGGTGAAGGCCACAGACGAGTCCAAGATCTTTCCTTCAGTGAACAATCTCCCTGCATCGCACGAGAGTCTCCTTTGGTAGGTCTTGGAAATAGGCAGTCTTATTTGAGTATAGACAACACACCATGCTGTCTTGCTTTTAAAACAGCCTAGCAGTCCTACTTGTAATAGTTTGTCAGGTGTTACTCCGGCTCTGTAGCTTTCACAGTCTGAGGTTCAGCCTGTCATTTCTGTGGTCACCTGTTTATTCCTGACTCCAAATACCAGCCTCTTGCAAACCCTTTGGAAGGAACTGGGTTTCTTTCTACAGTGCCACCAATCTCCCAAAATGTGCTTATTTGAGAGGTTCCATATTGTAAGGTAATTATCCCTGTTGTGATTATGACTGAATATACTCTATGTCTCTCTCACTAGACATTAGGATATTCAGTGCTGAAGCAATTTACTGAGTTCACTTCACAATGTCTAAACAAAATAATACTTCAGGATCATCTTCCCCCTGTCACCCCTCCCTGAAATTTCTCTGCAATTTGTCCATTTTCTGTGGCTCCTGGGAGTGCTGGATTTTGGGCTGACAGCTGTGATTTATTCACTGGCAGCCATCTGATTTATGCATAGACCTGGGCCAAAACCCTATCTAAAATGTGTTTAACAGTAAGGAATAAAGTAAGTTCAAGAGAGAGATGTCAGAGATACTGCATTATAAGTTATTACCTCTAATAATTCTATCCTATTCTATTACTGGTTTGTTTGTTTCTTTCATTGTTTACAGCAGTTCTGAGGGTTGTCTGCAACACACATAAACACTGTTCGTGGAACACCTAGCTTTTTTAATGCCTGCTAGTAGATAGAGGAAAAAAAGGCCATTTTGAGTGAATTAAAATAGAGTATTAATTCATGAGTGCACCAAGCAGACCTGCAACCATTCCTCAGCTGTGACAACCTCAAACTTCTAGTAGTTCACAGCAAAGAAAGTATTTGAAATATGTATTAGCATAGTGTCCTTTAGGCAACATTGGAGACTGTGTGTTAATGTGTCACTCTACAAGCTCTAGACACCTCTATCGGATTCCCTTGCAATATAGCTATTAAAGTCACTAGTTATACTAGTAATTAAAGAACACAGAAATTGTGATCAGAGTTTCTTTGATGAAAACACTGTTTACCACCAGAAATGTAGAATTTTACCCAGTTACCTATGAGCAAGACCTGTGGGCTCTCCATGCAGCAAGACTTCTGGCTCAAGGAAGAGAATATTCTCAGAAATGGCAGTCAGCCTTGAATTTGGAGTATCCATAACTGATAATCATCTATGGTGGCCCTAGTGAAGCTATCCCCCTTGCCTGTATTTTAAAACTTCATTTTATTTCAAGACTTTCCTTCCTCTTCTTTTTATTTCAAGACTCTTTCCTTCCTCTTCTTTTTATTTAGTCGCTTTGTCAGCCATTGGATTTGCTGTCGTCTACTAGATTAGATCCCTACAAGCATTCATTATTGTACTGTGGGAAAATAAACAACTTCTTGGACTACTTCATATTCACAGAAAACAAATGGTGCAATATTTTAATACCCTCTGTGAACTGGATTGTACATCTTAAACTCCTGACACTCTATTTGCTTTAAAAGCTTATTTATTCAAAACATATTTTCCCACTGCCTTTAAAGAAACAACTGCTTGGCTCCTTAGTATCTCACAGTAAGTGTCACATCTTTTGCCTAGGAAAGGATTCTATTGCAAAGACAAATGATAGAGATCTGAAACAAATCCAAGGCAAAATGCCAAACACAGTTGAAATTAAGAAGCTGTGAATCAGCAATGCACTGACATACATAAATAGAGGAATTTATTTTGTTTAGAATGAGCAAACAACTCTGCAGTGATGTATGAGGTGTTTAATTCTTTTCAAAAGCTGCTACTTCGCAGCTACCAAATTACAAAAATTACTCTAAACATCACCATCTTCGGCCTTGTGCTCCATCTCTTAAAAAGGGTCAGAGATTTACACCTGACCCATCCCATTAGTTCGGCAGCATGACTTCTGCCTGTTGTTGCAAATTCTTCAGATGAACCTTAAGGTTGCAATCAAAGTAACTGTGTTATGCTGTATTAGTAATAATAATTGTTCGTTGTTTCACCAAGGAGATAGAATATTGCTTTCAAAGAATATCTGACTATATGCGATTTTGTTCTATTTATATCGTATTATATATGTATTTTTTAATTATGTGACTATATGTATGAAGTCAGGCTTCAAACTTACACTATTTTTGTATTTTAAAGATTTTTATTGGACTCTGCATTAACGCTTGGTCATGTTAATTTTAATCAACAGTTTAAAATCTCCATGTTTTATTCTGTAGATGAGTCGTGCATAGCCGTTGATTAAAACTGTTAAATGAAGCATTTAATGTGAATCTAAAGTCACATGTCAACTCATTTTCATCATTTCTCAAGGTATGTAAAATTTTCATTTAACTATGAGTGTTAACACAGCAGTATCTAAACACATCATTATCTTTTATTCTTAGCAGGCATCTGAATAAAATGGCTTTTCATTTGTATAAAATCTTTTTTCCTTTAATACTTGATTATTTTGTTTTCTCACTGCAGTAAAAACCTGTTTCTCATTAGTCATGGCAACCGTAGGACTGTGTTAGGGGAATAATTTTGAGGCTGAGCTATTAGACTGCAAGGCAGGAAGAGATTCAAAGGTCACAGGAAATTTAGAAAAGCTTTTAGATTAAGCTGTATTTCCAAGACTGTCACTATGCTAATGAAGAATATGTGGTGAAAATTGATGTTTGCAATACATTTTAACTGACACTTTCTTTTTTATTATATCACATTTTGCCAAATCTACCAGCAACATAAACAGTGCTGTAAAAGAAACACATCAAGGCTGGTAGAAGAATGGGTCCAAGCAGTGAATTGTTAGCATTTCCATTCATTTGTTATTCATTGATTTACAGCATTAGTAATTACAATGCTTTTCCTTATTTGACCATCTAAATTGCTTTAAATGTTGTAGAAATAGTACATAATTCTTCTAATTTGAGTTTTAGCAATTGTACTTCTAGAAATAAAAGGTAAGAGAAAACTGCCTAGATGGTCATCATATATTAAGGAAAGTGGAATGCAGCCCAAAAGTTGATGCTATTTTTAAAAATAATTCCAATATAGAATGGAAGCTGCATATATGCAGGTTTATTCCATGAAAATATAAATAAAATCTTCCACATAAAATCTTTAGCATTTTCAATGTAAGTATGAAAAAGCTGCATCGTGATTTCAAGAGCCTGAATCACAGCAGCACAAAGCAATGTAAGCGACGGCTTGTATTCTTAAAAGCTATTCTATAGATGGCATTTTGTCTCTCATTAGTCACTCTGCTCATACGAGATTTGTTGTTAGAAACATTGCTAGAAGCATATGTGGTGTTATGGCCTGGTTTTAGGGCTTTAATCCTTAAAATGATAAACTGAAACAAAAAAGGTATTCTTTATCCACTATTTAGAGCACGGTATAGATGTAGCAATATGTTTTGCCTATACAGTATTTTCAAACATGAAGTCTCCTACAAGTAACTGAGGGTATAGTTTGATGCAAAAGATGCCCTAAACTTAGTTAGCATCAGATTAGAAGCTCAGTTTGAAGTCCTGACAGTTAAAAAATATTTAAACTGAGACTATTTGCTTTAAAAATATATAAAGGTTAATTCTGTATGGTATTTTGACAAACAGCAAATATTATCAGGGTATTAGCTGGCATTCAAAGACTGATCTTGGAACTCACTGTGATGTTAGGCCATTTTCATGATGTGTGCAATGTTATATGTAGCTGGAGAGGTTTTGTTTGACAATGTTACTCAGTCTGTGTGGCAGTAAAGAATTAACTTTGTCTGCTGTAGAAATTAGGCAACTGCAGAAGTTTTTTTAAAAGACACAATACCAAAACAAAAGTTTGCATTGTACTGTGCTTCCTCAAGTACAGAGTACCTCATTCTGAAGTATCCCATTCATTTTAAAGACACAGCATTATGCTTGCACAGATATACCTTTAAGTAGCTGAGCTCAAGCTCCTGCCTTAGCATGAAATCAACTATTACATATTTGCATCCAAGTCTTGCATCTTCTGTTTCACCAAAAAAGCACAGAGAGATGGCAGGGGATTTTCTAGATTAACAATCACCTTCCTCCATCCCTATCTCCAGAGTAAATTGTCGGTAAGTCCTACTGGTCTTTTCAAAAGCTTTTAAAAGTATAAGAGGCTGTATTTGTACAAATTCTTTAAAAATAGCACTCCTTAGGAAAAAATGTTCTGAAGCACTGTTCAAAACCAGCTATTCACTTGCTGTGAAATGATACTCTGTGAAACTGCCACCACTAAGCTTCAGGTACAGGCTAGGGAAGGTACTGATCGCAAGCACTTAAAATAACTGTTTTGAAGAAACAGAAGGCCACTGCAGAAGTTCTGTGATTTATTTTTCATGTGGAAAAGCACAGTCTAAAGACTCTAACTCAGGTATTGAGATTTTCACAGCTATAGTATGATAGCCCAGAGGGTCTTAATTTCTAAGCACTGGAATTAAGTTTTAAGTGAACTAAGAGACTTCATTCATGGGTACAAGCCATTCTGCAGTATCTTTTGGGGGTTTAGGGTAAGTAAAGTTGTTTGTACAGGCACAGCTGTAATGTCACTCATTGTTGGCATTAATTAGTGTGGCAGAATTTGACCTGAAAATCCTGAGGCAAGCAGTAATAATTCAGTTTATTTAGCTCTCGGCATAGTTTAATAAAGATCTTGTGTTCATAGAAAATGGCATATTTAAACACATATCTTGATTTCATAGATGCAGCACTCTGCAAATTATTTGGAGGGTGGGGAACATTTGCGCTTTCTATGCTAATGCCTCAAACCCCTCATATTTGCAGAGCTCAGAGTTTTGGCAGCAGGCCTGCAATCCACTAAGGCTTGGTGGTCTTTTGTTTGTATCTTCTTTTTTTTCATCAGTATAATTCCCAACTGTTCTCTGCAATTTACCTGTTAAAGTGCAATTTTGCCAAAAGAAGTCCTGTACTCCATGTTAGGCAGGTGTCAAAGGGCACCCCCCAGCTGGCACAAACCAGAAACTGTGTTAGAATCACTTTACTTCTGTGCACCAGAAGGAGGAATGATTTTATCTTCTGCTCACGTGGCACTTAAATATATGTGTTTTTTTCCTGTTCAACAGCTTCTAGTCAGGACATATGAGTAGGTTTCATAATCTGCTATCTATATTAAGTAGGAAGCTGCTTCTCTTTAGGACTGGAATAGCTTTTCTCTTTATTGCTAGAGTTGTTTGCTCAGACAAGACAGAGCTCCAAGAGATGCAGTTCTTGGAGTTCTGTACAACGGGTCATAGAGATGAATATGTAAGTTAATTTCTGATTATTGTGGGGCATCAGATGACATTATTTATTCCAGATTCATTCACAAAAGCCAGCTGGGTTAAAAATGGACTCAGAGGAAAGCTTCTACATAAATTGTTTACATTCATACCATTAAAAACAAAAAATTGGAAAATATCCTCACTTATGTGTGTTAAAATTAGACAAGAAAACAGCAGGAGGGTTCAAGGTATTTAGGATGGAGGGGACTGGCAGGAAACTTCTCCTTCCCCTCCATGGCAGGGGGGCTGGAACTAGATGGTCATTTTCAACCCTAACTATTGTATGATTCTAGGAAAAGAAGAAAGAAAATGGTCTGTATTTTACAGTTTGCTACTGGTTAATACCAGATGAACTGCTAAAGGTGTTCCAGAAAATAAGGAATATTGAAAATAGTTTTAATTGAGGTGTTCTTGACTTACAGCGCAGAACTGGGACCACTAAACATTATTTCAAGCATCAGAGCATAAATAAAAAAAAAGGCATAAATAAAAAGGAATTGCTGAATTTGCAAAGAAAACTTTGTGACCATGGTCTTGTAAAACAAAATTCAACCCTCTTCCCTTCTCAGTTCCTTATGGTATTTTTTATTACATGTTGAGAATCCGATACTTGAGGTTTTTCCTTTTAAAAGATGAGTGAGTTTACCAGCCCCTGAAGTTGGCTCTGAATTCCTGGAAAAAAATAAATAACCAAGTGGTTAAACAGCATTGTTTAAACAATTGCTCAGGGTAACAGACAACTGATTTTTGCTTCTAAATCAAAATCTTACAAGTTTTGTATCTTTTGCTTAGTTACCCATCACCCACAAACCTTACACTGGTGCTGCAAGCTGCTGTAGTTCTGAAAATGTAAAACTGGTAGATATTCCCTTCTATTTCTTTCTGTTGCACACTGTCTTGTGAATAACAAATTGCATCAGAGCATCACAGAAACCTTCAGCCTGAAATTATAAGGGTGAGAGTAAACCGAGAAATACCTATAATAAGTACTAGCAAATCGTTATTCAGTTTTTTAGAACAGGGCAAAACATAAGTAACCTTTGTTCAGATATTTTCATTTGCCTGAATTTTATATACCACAGGGCTGAAAGATGTAAAAGGTTGGTATTATGTTGCTGCTTTTTCTCATCCGGATGATTGTCTTGATTCTGTCCCAGAATACAAATTTGTTGCAACTTCCCTTTTTTATTGTTGAGCGGCTAGGGTTCCCAAGAAGTGCTAACAGCCTAGGAATTCTTTTTCCCTCTCTGATCTTTGCTGTCTGTGCCTCAGCATACTGGTTCTTTACCTCTCAGTGGTGTTCAGAGGTTGCAGGTATTTACACTGTTAGCTCCTTTGAGTTTGGCTCCTCTCTGGAGTCCTCCAGAAAAGTAGAAGAGAAAGGCAGAAAGAACCTGCCTCTGCTGGGAGTGTCACAATAAGCATTTGAAAGCATCTACTTCTGCTTTTTCCTGTATCCCCACTTAGTGAATGAGTACCTTGTGGATCTCTGAGAATACACATCAGGTACTAAATGTTGTGTTGAATGAGCTGTGAAACATAGCAACTTTAATGAGGAAATAGGGAAAGAAGCAAACCTGGCACCTGATGGACCCACACCAGTAAAAAATTCCCTCTGAAAGATGAGTTGATTTTGCCATATTAGCTCAAGTGGCAAAATTAATTGAGATTGGTTTATGAACACCTGTGCAAAAATTGAACATTGGTATCTGATTTCCTAGACATGATGCTGCCCTGTCCCACTGAAACACAATGATAGAAGTCAAGCGCTGTATAAAGGACAACTAAGCCACATGTGTGCAGGTGACAAACAGGCACAGACACACAGAACCAAATCAAAGTTTTAATAGTTGGAGGCGTGGCAACACAAAGAATAGGGACAGGAGAAAGAAGCATCAGTTGCCACCACTGAGCTATCACAAGTGAGTGAAAAGTGTAATCCATTCTTGCTACAAAATGTGTATACAAATCTTGTTAATAATTTTTCCTGCACTCTGCCCCTTATCCCTACAGTTTGTATTTCAGACACACAGTGAAGTATTGAAGAGATCTAATGCCCAGCTGCAGTTCAGTGAAGATGATTCCCAAAGACATTATATCCCCCATTATCTTCCCCCTTCAGCTCATGCAAGATACAACAGCACTGTCAAAGTTGAGTAAAGAAAGAGCGAACCTATTGTTTTGCAGTGGGAAAACAGCATGACAAACTTCAGAAATTTCTATTAGTTTTGGTTCTCTATTGTGCTTGATTCTGGGGCTGCACTGGCCAATACAGGCTGACCCTGGGAAATTGTACCTTGTCAAGGTTTACCTTAAGCTGATACATAGTTTGACTTAGGCCTGTTGAACAAATGTGGTTGGGACACAGATGTGACAGGGTTATTCCAGCTATCTCATGCTTCCTGTGCTGCGTGGGAAACAAGAATAAATTAGAGAATATCTAAAGCTGTTCTGGCTCTCCTGGAGTAGCTTCTCTGTCAGGTTGCTCCCCATGCACATCTGTGCTCCTGGATTCAGCATGATAGGCTGAGCAATGAGGCTTGTTATGTGCAAGGAAAGTTCATTTAATAAGACTGAAGAATAACTGGTTATTCTTCCTCTATGCTAGCAGCAGGTTTACAGGAGAAATGAGGCAAATCTCCAAGGAAGTAAGTTGCAAATGGGTTCAAATTAGGTGATATGGGTTAGGTCAGGGATGGACATACAAAGATGTTGTGGGGTTGATGTGGGCTCATTTGTGGGGTTGATTTCAGGTTTCTTGAAAATGGAGTATGTTTTTATTAATGACATCTAGAATCAAGAGCTACTACTACATCTTCTGGGTTTTGGTTGGGTTTTATTTTTACATTGATCTTGATGACCTGAGCTAGATGGTCTTTGGAGGATTCGTAAGTGGTGTGGAGAAGTTTTCTGCTCTAGTTTATAGGAATACTATCTTCTTCTCATGCTGAAAAAAGAGCAAGTTAATAGCATTTTCTCTTCTGTAATTGAAACAGCCTCTCTAATTTCTAAAGAATTGTTCTGGTTTTACTTGCATCTCCTCCTGCTCCAAGTGTCCATGGGTCTGATAACCATGATATTCCCTGAAAAATATGGGGATTACATGGAAATAGTTGCTTGTATTCTAATATGAAAGCATAAATAAATGTTACTGTAAGACCATCGAAATGAATGTTGTGAGCTGAAGGAGGAAAATAAAACTAGCAGGTTTTATCTACACAAACTTGCTATTTGTGTATGGTCAAAAAAGATTTTTTATTCATGAGTTTTTAAAGATTAAATACAAAAGTACTTAATCAAGTGTAATTGCTCCCATTGAGCCTGAATCAGTACTGAGAAAATGAATAGTCTTATCTGAACCATAAATCTGCTGCTAACCAAAATCAATGAGAAGTACAAAAGTCACCTGAATTATGAGCTGACCCTGCTAAATAGGACTCAGGTGACCGGCAGCAGATTTCAATTATTGGATCTACTCTAGGATTGGAGGAATACTTTTACAATTAGTTATTGATTTAGCCAACTTCCATACATCATTCTTTTGTCTCTAAACATAATGGTTTTGTCATTCTTTTTTAACTCCCCAGTTGTTGTACAGCTACACCTACTCCCAAGCCTAAATGATTTTTTTTCCTACATGATGTATCCTCTGCTACTAAGTGGCTTGTCTTATAATTACTCAGTAAAAAAAAACTAGGTAAAGAAGGTAACTAATCAGGGCTGTTGGAACAGAATTTATAAAGGTAGATAACTGTGTATACTGAAGAAAATAAGTTTGGTTCAATTAGAACCAAAGTTTTCACTTTTTCAAAGATATCCTTTCAATGGGCAGAAATACTTAATCTTTTGAATACTGTTCTGTAGGGACAGCATCACAAGGAGCAGTACTTTCACATGTAAATGGAAAAGAAGAATGGATACATTGTGAATAAGGTTATTGCAGTGAACTACATTTTTGAGGTCTTTCTGAAAGCTATGGACAATGACGTTTCATACAATAAAAAAACAAGTTTCTGCATGGAGTAGAACAGTTTTACTTGAATGGTTATAAATGCATTGTGCTTGTCCTGAAAGGTGTTTTGCAAAAGAAAGGCAAAACCACGGTTGTCATTGTTCCCAGCTGAAGGTCTTGAAAGTAATTTTTCACACACAGTTCCTGAAAGCTTTGACAAGTCTTGGCTCTGGAATAAGTGAATAATAGTAAGCAGCAAGCTAAAAATACAATAGTGAAATGAATGAATGCTGAAAACAACTAGCAGAGAGGTTTGCTGTTCCCTTATTTCATTTGTTATCCTAACAACTGCATCTGCAGTACGTGCTTAGAAAGTAGTGAGTGTGTTCTTGATTATACTGATTACAGGACCTGATAGAGAAGTCATTTTGGCAACAAGAAATCAAGCTAGAGTAAGCACATACTGTATCTTAAATGTTCAGTGTATATGGGTAAGAGAATAGGGGAAGGTTGCAGAAAAAGACCTTGATATTACTTTCCTGTTGATGTGCAGCAAGGGCTGACAGCTCCCTGTGGGCCAAGGTGCCAGGAGTGGCAGTGGGGGTCCTCATGGTGAGAACCAGGGCAGACCCTGGCAGCAAGTGCCCATCCCACTTCCTCCAGCTGGGGCGCAGGGACAGCCCCAGCCCGGGGCACTGGGCACCTCTGAGGCTTTGTTGGTGTCAGGATATGGCTTGGTGAAGGAAGTTGGACAGCACCAGTAAGCCTAACTTGTGCCCTTAGGGGTGTGACACTTGTGACTGAGAGTTCTGATTTCAGCTGGAAAGATGTTAATGTAAAGTTCACCTTAACTCTCATTGAAACACAATAATTCTCTGAAATATCCTTTTTCAAGACTGGAAGTTTGCCTTCATAAAATCATTAGTAGTTCTCAGCACCCAGTGGGAATTTTATCAACTTGTATCGCCACTTACTGTTTTGAGATCCCATAGTTGGCTTCCATATGGTGATGATAAAAGCAGTGAAATGGTCACTAAACTAAATTCTCTGTGCCAACATTATAACAGAATGTCTTTTGGGTTTTTTTTTTTTTTGACCCATGGGTCTTTAGAGAGTATCAGTTGTAGGTAGGCCACTGACATTATTCTTCTGGTCTTCTTAGGTTGGCTTTCTTTCAGGGTTATTTAATCAACGGAGTGTGTATTTCCTCTTACAGTGAATGGGACATCTGCATAGTGCTAAAGAAAGTGTTGCAAAATCATTTGTTATAATGAGAAAGTTATGGTGAAGGATCTGTACACGCTTGTTAATTGTTTTGAGAAATCTGTTCATTTATATAGGCACCTAAGTGAAACATCACAAAATACTACAAACCATAGCTTTTGCACATATTCAGCTGCTCCAAATTAAAAGGTAGAGCAAAAGGTTCATAGGAACTACCAGTTTATTTAATTGTGAATTTTGAATAATTGTCTTTTCTAAGTTGATTATATATGACCAGTTTTAACAAGCTTTCAGAACCCATTGCTTTCTGAGCTTTTACTGCCTGATATGTCACCAGCCACCAAAAGTCCAGTCATGCACTTTTTCTTCTGGCAAAGCGGGCTGACTTGAAGGGGGTTTGAATATAGCTCGTAACTGAACAGGTTTTGGACTTAAGTTTCTATTCCTCTCATTTGTGATGAGAGGCCCCTATTCAGCTGTAACAAGAAACCTGATGAGTTTCTCAATAAATGTAGGATTAGCTTATAAACCACAATAATGGCGATAGAAAAAATGCAGTCTTATTTGAATTTTATATGCCCATGTTTGTCTTTTAAGTACCTTCTGGGTTTTCCAGTCATTTTACACTTTACTGTTGTAATTGCAAAACCTTGTCCTGGTGAAATTAAATGTATTCCCAAGTGTATAATCTCATTTTGCTCAGGAAGAAATCTGTATTCCACCTTTCATTAATTATAGTGGAGCAGTTAATTTTTATGTATTACTAGCTGATTGCATGAACTCTACCTTTGTCATTTCTTCATCTAATGTGAAAGGTCTGATTTACAAGCTAAATGAACCCAGTAGTTTATCATAACAAAGTCTAATGGCATGGTATGATTTTAAATGATGCTGCTGCTTTTGCTATCAATTAGTGTAAAATTTCTCTACCACCCTTACTTTATAATTTCAGTTTTAGAAGTGGTAAACAGAAAATGACAATTGCATATCTAGGCAGATTGACATGGGAAATAAGCAAGCAATAATTTTTGGATGCTTGGCACATGTTACCATAATAGAAAATCATTGTTAGCAGTTAGAAGATTTAACAGATACCCAAGTGAAGTGTTTATCAAGACTCTTGAGAGAGTGTTATGCAACTGCACTTCTTGTTTATCAATTTAATCCAACAATATGCTAGCTCTGGCAATGCAACACAGGACACTTGTGTCTGACTTCTGTACAAGCAAAGTTTATGCTTATTTTGAAAACAATTTTAGAGATGAAGATAAACTTTCTCGATAAATGTAACATTACTTTCATCAGATTTTAAAATATATGGCATGAAAGAGCTGCTCTAAAGGTGTTCCTGTTTGAGACGTGAACAGGAAAATGATTGTATCACTGATCAAGGCTTTTCAAAGGAAAGTGAGAAGAATATCTTCTGGGGTTTTTTTTGTTCCTATAACTGAGTGATGTTTTGCCTAAGTGGAATGCTTTCATCTACATTTTTCCACATCTTTTGTAACATTAGTGAGACTTTTGAACACCTTTCAGAAAGTACTGTGGGCACACTGGTTTCTGCCAGAAACTTGAATCTTGACACTCATAGCTTGCATGCATAGCTTGATGATTTGAACTCCATCCCTTAACTGAGCTCAGGAGTTATAAGAACAGGCAATATCCTTTAATAATTTAGAAAAGAAATAAAACTTTAAAATAAATTTTTCATTTAATTAGAAAAGAAAAACCCCACTGGATGTAATAGTTTTCCAAATATTTTTTTTGGATTATCTATTCTCTGAGGCTGTACAGCCTTTTGGAGCTTGTGATGGTTTTTTTTTTGTAAAGTTTTGTTACCCAATATTGTAATACCTAATATATTGTAATTGTTTGGTTACCTAATATTGTATACCTAATATGATACCTAATAATATAGATATTCAGGGCTTATGTCCAACTGGATATATGTTACAATCTGTTACGATTCAGGATATAAGTATTTAAAAATGTCATTTATCTAAAATCAGTTTTTCATAAATTTTGAACCTCCAATGGAAATTTCACTCCCCAAAATTGGTACCAATGAATCTAAATTAATTCAGATTTACTGAATGTCAAAAATGCTTTCTGAAAATAACAAAACCTTTTTCCCAAAAATCCTCTCTCCTTTTCCCCATCCCATTTTCTAAGAGATGGGGGGATTTATGCCTTTTCTTTGGGGCAAAGCATTTAGCAACTGTTATCTGTATTGAACTCATCCATGCCTTTCACAACACTCTCATTCCACATGTGATGTCCATTTTCTGTCCAGTTATTCAGCTTCTTTATACTGTGACCTTTATTTCTTTCTTTTTCCAACCAGCTACACAAATTTATGTCATGTTCGTACCTCCCGTTCTCCTCTCACCTGCCTCTTTCTCGCCACTTCCTCTAACTTTTGTTTCTCTCATCTTTAGACTTTCCCTATCTCTTGCTTTGTGTGGAAATCACATAATATCTCTAAAATGGTGATTATTATGCACACTCTTTTGACATCTGGCAATGAGAACTGCCTCTCTACTGACTACTCGGATTCAAGCACTTAGTACACAGGAACTCTATGCTAATTAGTGATACTTTTTTTGTCCTCACTACCTCATGTCATTTTGTCCCCCACAGATGGACTTTTGACTGCATGTCCACACTGTCATTGAATTCCAAACTGGTTTAATATGATTTGGTTTCACATGATCAAAACAGATATTAGGCTTTACTAAGTGTGATTCCTGTGCTCTGTCTTCTTAATCAGCTGGTCTTACCAGGTATTGTCCATCCTCTTCAAGTCTGCTATCACATGGCCTTTTTAGCATCGTGGTACATGAAGACTATATATTCATCACCTCATCTAGCTCTCTTTTTTCCCTTGCTTTGGTTCAGCTGCTTTCTCTTTAGAAGTTTACTTTTTCTGTCTTTTTTGCCCTCTTCCTGAACTGTAAAACTGCTAAAGAAACCTACAGCTTCATCAGAATATCTGCTGCTCTTCTACTGTCATATTTTAAACTATCTGTAATAGCAATACCATGCATACATAGGCACCTCTTTTTCTTTCTTAGTCATCTTCCTACCACAACTTTTTCAAACCAGTTTCAGCTGCTTCCTTCTTGTCTGTAATTCCTTCTTCATTCTCTGCTTCCCCTTTGTTTCCTGCACAGGTTTTCATATTTGGGAGAAATTTGACAAAAACACGTTATGATTTTTTTCTTCCCAACTTCCTTTTCTTTCCAATGATTCATTCCCCTTTTTCCATCTCTCTCATGTCCATTTTCTCCTTCCCTTACAGTACAGTTTCCAAGTGAAGAATACAAGTGTCTTTTATAGATAGATACATTTTTTAGATACAGTTCTGAAGAAGGGTGTGGGGTTTTTCCTGTTCTTCCCTAAATGGAATTTTATCTGTGAACATGGACTCAACTAATGTTGCTGTGAATAGAGTGCAATGCACTTGCACTCTAAATCTCTCTCTTTCTGGACAGTCTTTTGTTAGCCCTAAGACTGGAACACATGCAAATCCAAAATCTGATTCCAGTTAGGACCTCATGGATATAGCTGCATCAGATAAGGTTTAATACTTGAAATGTTAATATTTTGGACTAATACTAGATTTTGGATACTGAGAGACTGAACTTCCCTGCAACACTTAAGCCCTTTATTGCTACAGTGGGTCTGTGCTTTGTATCTGATGTCTTCTTTTTAAACCTACCAAGGTGCACTTTTTGTTTGACTAACCAACCCAACCTTAAATAACTTCTGTACTCTCAAGCTTGATGTTAGAAACATTTGGTTTTATTCTTAAGAGTATCATCTGTTGGCCCCTACCAAGTTGACTTTGTTATTAAAACAAAATATAAAGCTGCAATTGCAGCTTGACAGTTACTGCTGCATTTTGCATATGATATGAAAAACATGAATCATGAGGATAGTTTTATCTCCCTTCCCCCAAGTCCTTTAAATCCCTTTCTCAAGACACTCCCCTGCTTAATGTAAGTTGTATGGTTACTGGTTAGATTTAATTTAATACTGCTGTAGTAACTGCTTATCAATATTCAAATAAGTTCTTGTAGAGCAGATCCTGAATATTAATAATTTAGTTCAATCAATCAATCAATCAATTTATTTATTTATTAGTTTATTTATTTATTACTTAAAAGGGAAGAAATGGCAATCTTAGAGTTGTCTGAACAACTTTCATAATGTTTCCTTGCTTGGGAGGAAAGAAGGAAAGGAGGAAATAGAAGAGGTTTCAAGAGGAAATAGATGAGGCTTCAGGAGGGATGTTTCCTCATGGTAGACAAGTCTTTTAAGTTATAATGTACATAAGGCATTTTTTGTTGATTCTACTGATTCTTGATCCAAATAAAAAGTTGTGGTTTTTACATGTTCGTAATTTCATAACGTCAGTAGCAAAAGTGCACGTTTTTACTGGAAGATGCCTCTGGATCTCTGGAGTGCATGTATCAATTACTATGCAGGAGAACAATTATGTTCTAATTAACCTTTAGAGTTCAAGAGAGCTTAATGATGGCTGATGATGAACAGAGAGAGATGAGGTGATAGCAAGGTCCAAGTAAATTAAGTCTGTAAGAAGAGATGTTTTAAAATGCTTTCATCAAAACAAGCAAGCTGAAGTGCTTACTTTTTTTGGTTACTAGAAAAATAGTTGTATTGTTTTAAGATAGTTTTTTTCCAATTTGGAAGCAGATCACAGTAAAAGAAAGGAATACCTTTATGTTTTGTAGCATAATTATTGCTCCTTTCTATACATTATTTATATGAATACAATGATAAGCCATTTCAAAGCATCTGATGCCATGGATGTGTGGTAGATATACTGAAAAAGTCTTTTATCCTGTAAACCAAACTTTGAGGGCATATTTATAACCATTGCCTGTGTTCAGTGGCAACACAATCTGTATGGACAGACCCGGCTCCCTTTGGGACAAATTTTGTAGCTCTCTGAAACTTTCAAGTTGTGTGTTATCTACTACAGTCTCTAGCTGCTGTGTTTCAAATCCCTCGCTAAACTGCTCTTTGATACCAAGGAAGAAAAAGGGTGGTCAGCATACTGGTAATTGCTAGAGCATAACCAAGTACCCAGCCTCCTGATCATAGGGCTTTACATAAGTTTGGAGAAGTAAAGTTTTTGGAATAGAGGACATCTTCAGTCTGTAAGACAGAGCTGAAGTGTTGGGATTAAAGCAGCAGCGCAAAGCAGACCAAACTTTCTGCAAAAAGTAAATATATTTTGTATATTTTTTTCCCCATCCAGATCTGGTTAGAGGACAATATTGCAGAAGTGGAATGAGACATTGTAGGGAAAAAAGGGAGGATGTGAAAAGACTGAGAAAGAGCATGAGAAGAGGTCCAAGTGAGGAGTAAAACCACCCTGACAAAAACGAAGGGAGGTGGTTGAATTGAAAGGGCAGTCAGCATAAAGCTGAGTAAATATAATGAAGACGTTCTGTCAACATGCAGAGATCTATACTTCAGCTATTTTTACAACAATAATGTTGGGCTGGAATTTCTGGCTGGCTCTTCCCAGCGTTTTTCCCCTGAAGCCTCATATTAAAGAAGAAAAATAGAAGTGTCATTTCCAGCATCAACGAACAGTGAAAGATTAAACCAACCTTTTCCCCTCACTTCTTCCACCTGTGCCAGTGAAAAATCTGAATGAGATCTTTATTTGTTATTTTTCAATGCAATATTGTAAAACAATTGCCTTATAAATTTCCTTGTTGTGGCAGAGCAGTATGAATGAGGAACACTGAGAATCAGCTAGACCTTTTTGATACAGCAGTTACCATTTTTCATAGAGCTTCTGCACTAGGATATAGAAAATGAAGCAGATCTATTACATGTTTTTCCAAAAAGTAGTTTACTGTAATGAAACATTGTAGTAGTGGCAACAAATCACAAATGGTAATTTGCACTCACTATGCAGCCAATTAAAATTCTGTGTAAAAGCATTGGCAAGATAATATTTTCTGTCTAATATCATAGATTTTGCCTTAATTTCTCTTGTTCTGGGCACTTTAAGTGCTAATGAACTTATCTTTTGAACATTTATTTGCCTGGTTCCCAATTGATTGTTTTGGAGAATGGAAATGTCTTATGTTCTCTTACCAAGTTTCTGCAGTGTGTTGAAACCACTGATTTATATACTATCCAACAGATAGATAATATACTCTCTTACCTGATAAATGCTCCACAGAAACAATAACATAACACTTTAAATATTATTAATTCTTCATCCCAAGCTTTCCATAGATTTTAATTTGATTGTCAATCCAGTTTATGAAAAATGCCTGATTAGAATTAGCACGGTTTTGCAGACAGGCAACTATAAATAAATAAATACATCGAAAGAAAAACTCAATGCTACCTTTCTACAGTAAGTTTTGGGTCAGCCTGTCCTTGCCTAATTGCCACTGCTCCAAACCTCATTATCAAGGACGGATCTTTGTTGTTCTTTAATACTTCACAGTGAGTACTTTTGCCAAATCCATATAGTTTGCATGCTTTGATATAGCAAAATATTTCTCTTTCTTTGAAATAACTCCTCTTGAGAAAATAATTGCCGTTTCTTAAAAATGGAGACTTCAGTCCCACTTTTCATGATGAAAAAAATAATCTTTAAATGTGTCAAGAATTTAGTTACATGTGTCTTTTGAGACAAAGCACTGATAAGAAAACTGTCATTGGCATTCTAGGAGATTCTTGTTAGAGAACAGATAGTGTTGTACCAGGCACTGCCAAGTAGTAAATCCATGTGTTGAACTCTCTGAGGAGCAAAACTTATTCATACTTCAGCAATGTTTAAATGCAAAGTATGGTGTGACCATGTTTGCACCAAACAGTTGTCTGTTCAAGTCTCTGTTCATGTGGTGCCCCTGGGGAATAAAATTCTATGGGATAGCTAGTGCCTGCAATAATGAAATCAGACACATTTTGTGCAGAAGCACGGAACATAGATAACTGGCAACTTTTGGGAGGACCACTGCATGAAGCTATCTCCCTACTGCCATGTGAGATGCCAAAGTGTGTCTAGAAACCCTTACCAAAGATGACTTGGACATCTAATTGGCATTCATATAACTGTCTCTTGAGGCTTAAAAAAAAGAGACTGACAGAATGAGAGAAGCATTATTTTGGAGTGCTTGGCTCCAAGAGGGGAAGTTAATCTCTGCTGCTGGGTCTATTAGGCCTTTAGGAAGCCCCAGGTTTGCAAGTAGTCCTGAAATAATAGACAAGTTTTAAGCAACTTAAAAAAAACCCATCTTACTGAATTGCAGAACTATGTCAAGTTAACGTATTTGTCAATAGGGCCATAAAAATCCCCCTCTTTGCAGTGGATACACATGAGTTTTCACAGTGGCTTTTGTGCTGTCTTCAGATACAAACTCTTTAAGTCCAGCTGCAACAGCCCAGAACTGGAGCTTCAGAAAAGCCCTTCAGAAATGCTCAGAAAAATAGCAAGGCTCAGTCTTTTCTAGGTACACCTGGCAGAGTTTTCTGTACATCCCTATATTTTTTGTTCAGTAGGCTTCTGAGTTTGGAACCCTTGGCCTTAACAACTGGGTCAGTCAGGAGCACCAGATGATGCTTCACTCCATGCCTGCCCTGCTGCGTCTTATCTAATAGGGTGTGAGTCATGATGCCTATAAAGATGCTCCTCTCTTCTGCTCTCTCCAAATCCATTCACCTACAAACAAGCTTTTTTTGCCATGTAACTGCAACAGGAAATTGTGTCTAGATACAAGACTTAATTATTAAAAAAAAAAAAAATACTAGGAATTAAAATCTTTCATCTTAGGAGATTGAAACTTTCTGATATGCTGCAAATGCTCAAGTGTAAAAAGTCACAACCTGAGAAACTGAAAATTGCATGTTGTTAAATGCTATGAGAGTAATAGCAAACTCTGAGATTATAGCATTTGAAACAAACAGCCCTAACCATGGCTTGCTAGATTTGGGAAAAGAGGCATGTTTTAGGATGCCCTGACAACATACCACAGAAAAATAATGTAGTGGCAAATGCAAGTGCCAATGGTTATGCACCTCAATCAATGCAGTTGTTGATCGAAGAGAAAATTTTAGCCTATTGTTTATGAAGGATGTTTGTGTGGCAGTTACGTGAATCTGCTCCTTTCTCTATACTTCCTCTCTGTGTCCTTGTTCCCTCTTTTTAGCAGCATCTTGACATTTTTTGAAACACTATTGCTTCCACTGGACAAAAGATACCATGTCTGTCTTCACCTCTGCTTACCCTGAACACTTTCTTCTGTTTTCTAATTCTCTGAATGTCACTTATGTCTTTGCCTCTGTTTACTCTTTCCACCTTCTTCATTCCTGACCTCCCTTACTTACTTTTCTTCTCAGGGTGCCTGTGATCCGCTTAAGATCCTGCTCCTAGTCACAGGGAGTACTCTGGAGGACTGTCAAAGCAGAATAAAGCTTTTTCATGAAGGACTTTTCATAGGTTTACTTTGAAATGAACTGTAAAGATAGGGTAAATATCTGCAGATCAGACACTAATTGTTCACCCAAGTTGTGTGAGCTGGTAGAGCCACACTGTCACTTGTCAGCTTTTACACTTCGTGAGTCATGTTATGTTTCGTGTTTTGCTTTTAATTTCCTGTGTGCCAATGGTTACATGACTATGTAATCCTTTGGTGTCATTCGTTTCAAGAAAGCCATTTCTACCCTTGACATATTTAATTAGAAGAAAGGAAATACTATCTTAAAGTTTCTAATACCGTAACCCAAATAAAGACCAAACTGCTATATTTAAGTACCATGACTTTTCATGCAGTTGTGATCTAAGTTCAACTTCTTTTTAAACTAAAAAATGGTAGCTAGTATGGAGGGAAAAGAAATGTCCTTTTTACTTTTATGGAAAGCTATTACTGTCTAAAATAGTAGTTGTAATCCTTTACTAACCCTGATTGCTGCTCCACCCTATTGGGCTGGAAGTAGCCTGTCAGACTGTAGTATCTGTGACTTTAGTCCTTGAATCCTTTAAAATAGGAATCCGAGAGGCATGTAGGGATACCTGTGTCACAAAGGTGCAAGACTGTTACACATTCTTGTCCTTCTACTTTTAATTTATTTTTGTCTTTTTTTGTCCTTTTTACCTTGCCTTTTCAGTTTATAAACTTTACCTTAACAACAAAATATAGCACACATGAAGACAGACTGTGTCTCTTCCTCCTGACTCAAATTAAGACTGCTCTGCAAGTAGCACCATGCAAGATGGTGTGGGGTAGAACCAGCTTCTGCAAATCTTCTGGTAACAGTTTAAAGATATGAGATACAGAAGCAGAATATGCTTTTTGTGTTGGGCTTCCTTATTAATTTTCCACTTTATCTGACAGTTCATGTTTAGGGCAGTAGTTTGGGATGTTTAGAGCATGCAGACACAATACTTGCACACAGAATCTATTTGCTTTTGCACGATCTCTGGGGACAATGTACTAAATGAAGAAAAGTAGTGTTGGAGAAGCTTCCATCTGTTTAAGTCTCTGGCTTACACAACCTGACTTAAAAGATGTGGGTAGCATAGGGGGTACTTCACTGATCAAGGAGAAACACCACCAGGTCTCTCCGTGTTCTTCAAGTAAGAGAGTGGAAAGAAAAACTCACACATGGTAGAGGAATGGATAAAAAAAATCAGCATCAGATAACTTTGTGTAAAAATGCATATGGAGCTATAGTTGACAAAGAGTACAAATAGTCAATGGCAAGACACCACTAAATTCTGTTAATAAAGAACCCATAAATACACCAGCTGACTAAACTGCCATAAGTAGAAGATTCAAGTAAGTAATTAAACTGTAGGTTTGGGCTAATTTTAAAAGTGAAATTATTCCTTCAAGCCTTGAATGATACCTGGGAAAAAACCTGGAAAAGTTAGGATAACTTCCCCAGCTAATGACATCTTGCCATGTATAAAGTTACATGGATGAATCCAATTTCAAAACATCAGAGAGAAAATCTGGATGGGTTAAAGTTAGCAAATGTTTATGGAAACTACATTTCTAGTCCATCACTGTCAGGTGTAGTAACAGCAGCTGCATGAATGCTTGAGTACCTGACAGACTTAGGAAATGGCTACTAAATCTGAGCAGGAGTTTCACTTTAAAGCTGGGTAAGTTTTGAGTCCTAAAATTATTACAATACTGTAATGGAAGTATTATGTAAATATATATAACAAACTTTGCAAGAGTTTCTTTTTCCAATAGTTCAGAAATGCATTATGCTTGCAGCTCACACAATTTAATTCATTTTTCTGAGTACAACATGTGAGTCTCTAGATGGGGTCTGAAGTATCTGTGGTGCTTGTCAAGCCCTTTTGAGGCTCCTGCACATGGTATCTTCTCCAGCTCTGTCCTGCTTCCAGGTAAGACAAAGCTCAGATATTCAGACTCCCATCACATGTCTGATTTCCTTGGGAAGGCAGCTACCACAGCCAGAAGGTATCCGAGATGTAATCTAGCCTCAGTTTTGACAGCTGGGAGATCAGAACAAGGGGCAATGCCATGGGCTATTCCTTCCTCTTTCTCTCAGTGTGACCTTTGTGGCTAATAAAAGTGAATTCCATCTTCGGTCTAAGTTCGAAAACTCTGGCTGTTTAAAACAATTTTCTTTCTTTTTCTCTGAGTTATGCCAACCTGTGTTTCCATGGCAATAGAAATGAAAATCTATTGGCAGCTTGTAGGCATGCAGCAGATGACAGCTCTCAGTACCAGATTTCACCAGTTGACTTTCAAATAACAGTTCCAAGAGCCCACTGCAATAACAAGCACAAAGATTTTAATACAACATTGGCTCCTCCTATATGTATTGCTTTAAATATGGAACATGGCTTGAGGATAAAATTACTATTTAGAGGAATGTTTATCCCTCTATTGTCAACTGCTTGCTCGTGCTTTTTGGCTTCAGTCCTGCAATGTGCACAGTGTGCAATAGATGTAATTTATACTTTTTATGTGATACCTATATGATAGTGCAATTTTTTATAATCAAAGAAAATCGTTGGTGTCTCTGAAAGCAAGATACTTTTGGTAAAGGAACTTGCAGAAGGGCTAAAACACTCCAAGATATGGAAAAGAAGAAACCCACAAAACAAATTTAGGATGTATTTTTCTTGGGACCTATCAAATGTAAAGGAAGATTCCAAGAAAGAAATCTGTGAAGAGAGGTGTTTTGAGGATTCTCTGAAGAGCTTCCCAGGAAAAACACACAGTAAAACACTGCTAAAGAACAGGTTTTCTCTCTGTACTTGTGAGTCTTCTGGGACTGATCAGAAGCAATCACACACAGTCATCTTGTGGGGGCTAAACCTACACTCCCTTTACAATTGCATATGCTGCCAACAGTAATGCTGGCCTTTTTCCCACTGCCATTGCCTAGTGCGGGATTTGCAATTTGTAAATCAGATAATGAGGAAGAAGCCTTTTGTTGCTGCTCTTTTTTCTTTCTTTCCAGAAAACAGGTGGTGAAGCTGTTTTCCATGTTAAAAAAAGAGTTCTAATTCATTGTCCTACTAGCACTGGCCAATACTTATTTTAACCAGAGCTGGAAAACTCTGAGCCAACACCTGTTTCATATTTTCTGCATTTACCCTTATATGTGGCTTGTAGAGCTTCTATTTGATTTTGCTAGTGCAATTCACCTTTTGCAGAGTGAAAACACATTACTAGACAGTAATTAAATCCATTTCAATGATGTCAGTATTGCACAAGCCTTGTGGAAGCCCCTGGTCATAGAGAGATTTCTAAGCTGTTTTCTTTCTTGTCAGTCTGTCATGAGTGTTTCCAATCAGGAAACCTCATGAAAGGCCTCAAAAACTCTGAACTGTTAATCCAAACTCTTCTCACCTCCAGTACTAGAAAAATGTTATGTGATGCAGTTCCTGACTTCTCTCTCTGTTGCTTGAATAACTATGAATAATGATAAATGTTTTGGAGAAAAGAACAAAATGAAAGATTTCTCCAAAAGGAGTTGCTGGCTGGGTGATGCATTAAGATATTTCATTTTCTCTGGGTGACACTATTTTTTGTGGAATACTGCTGCCCAAACAGGTACCCACATAGCTGATTGCTCTTGACAAGCAAGCAGTGTTTTTTTCCTTGCATCTGCTAGCGCTTTGCTAACAGACGTTTCCAGTTTGTAGCTCTTGCCTGCATCCAGCTTTCTCAATCTACTTTCTGTCTTGAATAAAGACAGTTTGATTTCCCTGTGCACTTACTTGTATTACAAGTGTTTCTCAGGAAATAAATGCGTGCATGAAAAGTATCTTTTCACCTCTTGCCCTCAAAGTAAGAGGCAATTAATTTGAATTCATTCATGGAAGTTTTTAACAAGTTCCATGCATCCCAATTATCTTGCGTCAGCACTATGAGGATTTCATATCTGGTCACTTAATGTTATGCTGCTTCTATCAGAAAAAAGCCTTAGCAATTGTACGCCTGGTGTGAGTGTCCTGAGTGGCCTATGTATAAATAGAAGCTAGGGTTGGGAGGCTTCTGTGAGATGCTAGCTATTATTTTCTCTGTTTCTACATAGTGCTTGGCATAACATCTTTAATTAGTCCCAAAACACCCAAGATTAACAGAGGAAGTAAATTTTTATGAGTGCTTCAGCAGGGGGAAAACAAAGATGCCACTTCTGGGTGAAAAAGCGAACATTCCAAAGGCCAGAATAATAGCAATTACAGAATTGTTTACAAATGAGATCCTTTCCTTCCATATCCCCTATTGTGCCAATACTGGCTAGAACACTCTATATACTAAGTCAAATGCTGATCATTATGGGCTTAAAATAGGGAACTGGAACTACTCTTAAGAGTTAGGGCTTCAGGCAAGTAGAGTTTAAGTGTTAGACCACGGTCTTCACCCTTGCACGTTACTGTAGGCTTTCTGCATGACCTTTTTTTTTTGTTCCTTTTTTGTAGATTTAGGTTTTTGAGGAATCCTGTTCATTTTTTGCTCAGGGCAGTCACCTTTCCTAAATTATGACTCCTTGGAATTAGCTACTATGGAAAGAATACCTTGACCTTAAAAACAGAAATCTTTTTTGTCATAGCTGTCAGCCCCTGTGATGGGAAACGTTCCCCACAAAGCTCTTAAAGTGTAAAGCTCTGGGAGATGGTGCTGACTGGACCTCAGAACAGGAGGCATCCAAAGTTTCTTATCTAGTACGTTTATTCCGTGGTGTCAGGGACATCATGTTGAGAAGCAATTTCTCCCATAAAACTGTTTGCCTGTTTCTTTAAAGGTAGACAATATATTTTATTGCCTGCATTCAGGATCCAGGGCACTAAAACATATAGTGTGCTGAGTTCACTAATTGCCTATTACTTTGAGAGGATCAGCACAAAATACTGTTATGTGAAGAACATAATCATTAAAACACTTTATTAAAAACCACTCAATTCACCAGGAGTGATGCCAATTGGAAATCTGAAATAATTCTAATAGAGCACTGAAAGGTATTATTAAACAAGCCAAAGACAGTGCTGATAGGATTAAACACACAGGAAGCATTGCCTGTAAGGATGCTGTTGGGAGACATTATATCTAAGGATGAAATATGTGGTAATAGAGATTGATTCTGATGCCCTTGTTAAAGGGAAATTGATGGATGTTATGATCTGTTCCTCATAATGTGAGGGGAAGAATAGATATTGCATAACTGTGATATGCTAAACTTATTATAATTTGTTAATGTCCAATATCCCTAATTAGAATATTGCTAGGTTTTCATGAAAAGGAAATTAAGAAAAGGAAAAAAACCTTTTTTGAATAATGAAGCTTGTTGAAAGCAGGCAAATATTCTCGCATCAGCCATCAGTCATTTGTGTTTTGATTACAGTCATATGGGGAAATGTTGGGGCTGCATCTAATAAATACTAAAGCATAAAAGTTTTCACACCTTGCTTTTACCCTCCTAAGCTACATATTTCCACTTCTCATCTAGATCCAATCTTTTTCACTGAATCATGATTACTTCTTTACAGATGTCATAGTGCACCTAAAACTCCCTCATCTCTGGGCATGGAAGGAGTTTCTCAGTGACATAAGTGCTACAATTTAAATTCCCTATCTCCTGAGGCTGGTAATGCAAAGAATAAGAGAGAGAACACTTCATGGGCTTAGAGGCGGACGTATAAGGAAACATCTTTCTAGAAAATCAAGCTTTCACTTTTTTATGCTGAAATATTTTACCTCCAGCTAACCTGACAAAGCAGAAAAAGATCTCAGCATGTCTCTTCTTTGTTTACATTAGGGGCATGTTTATAACACAAGAGTTTTCTTTGTGAGGAAGCGGTCAGAATCTTTAGATCCTAAGATCTTTACAGACAATATGGTGGGACATGTACCAAGGAAGCCAGAAATGGGCACTGTATGAATAAAAAAGCTATTTTTCTATTAATATGCAATTTCTGTTTAATTGATACATCACATTTAGGGGTTTTTTTTAGGGAATTTCAGGCTCTTTTGGGGTTTTTTTTTGTTGGTTTGACTTTGTTGGGGTTTATTTTTGTGAATTTGTAATGAAAGTCAGTCTATTAAGGATAGGAAGATAATAGAATATATTGCAAGAATGCTGAAATATAAACAAGAATATTTCAAAGTTGACAGCAAAGCCAGAAACTGGAAGAGAACTCTGTGAGAAAACCAAGGGCACAAGACTGGATCTGTTGGCATAAATTTCCATAGGCCACTCAGTCAGTTGACGTGTGAGAGTTTGTATTAGTGAAGAGCAGCCCCAGTGTTCAGACTTGTTATAAACATTACTTCTGTAATGGTCTGACATGTACTTCTTGGCTGAGATTCAAGTAAAATTCTCAGCTTTTAATGATCCTTTGAATAAAATCACAATATATGAAAATGTGTACTTGTGTGTTTGTGTATATATGCAACTTTGTATGCATATTTATCTTTATTCTCTTTTCGTTTTGGTTTTTTTTTTTTTTTTCTTTAAGGTGTTTTAACATCTAAAGAAAGAAAAAAAGGAAAGCACTAGAATTAAAATACCATGTGAAACAGCAAGTTTTAATGGTGTGCACCATGACTTTTAGGAAACTAAATATGTACTATATATATTTAAAGCAAAAATCTGACTCTTTTGTGTCTCTGGAGTTGCAAAACAGTTGAAAAAATCTGAAGCATAGCAAAACTCAGATGTGAAACCCCAATTCTGTGGTGTGCATCATGAAACTAACTTGATTCTTCTGGTGTTTCACAGAATTTACAGACTTGGAACAAACCATACCTTTGAGATGACAGGTATTAATACACACTGTAGTGAGGTAGTACAAGGATGCTGAACACATTCATTTAGGGGTGAATTAAGGTATCCTGTTTATTACTCCAATCCCAAATTTCACACACCTTCAAGAATTATGAAAACACTGGTTCCTGCAAAAAAACACTGAATCTTTGTCTTTCCACTTTTTTGATGGCCTTCAGAGTGGTGCTATACTAGGGCTGTTATAAGTAGATGACAAGTATTATTCCAAACTATGGAGAAAATACTCTTGAGGCACAAAAATGGTGATTTGTTAAAACGTAGCCATTTTTAATAGCAAGCTTTCATGAATTAGTGAAAAAATAAAATGTTAATCACACCTATAATGTAACTAAACGTACTATAACTTCTAAAGTCTCATGATTAAAATAATTTAAATACACAATTCTATTGTAAACACCTCACATTTAGACAAGTGCTGCATAATGACAATATGAAATCCAGTGAGAACATTCTCAGTAGAATTCTCATGGGATATTATCATTCTGAAGTAAAGAATTAGAGTTGCTTCAGGTTACTGGTATGAGCAATGTATTTAATTTCCAGGGACTTTTAAAATCTAAGGTTAAACTTTGCAATAGATGTTGGCACTAGGTTTTTGTGACTGAACTACCTAGTGTTAGGGGTGTATCTGAACGTAATAGTATCTCACTGCGAAAAGAGAATGCAAACAGCTTTTGACAAAACATTAAGAACAGTACAGTGTTTATAAATAACTCTGTAAAGGTAAACCTGAAGTGCACTCAGGGATGCTGAACAGGAAGTGACAACTAGTCATAATAATTATTTTCTGAAAGAGCTTTGGAGAAGTACTAAAGGTGTAGTCTGGTTCTTGGTAAAATAAGCAAGCATTCACCTGCAGTCACTTACTACAGCAGCCTGTGGCAGACTTTGAACAAGCGAGACTACCTCATCTCATCTGTGGTTATATCTCTGAACGCTGCATACAGAAGAATCCTCTTATGCCACTTGTGGTGAGAAAATCCATGGCTCTCTCCATTCTCTTTCCTTCCCAGTAAAGCTGCATAAGAAAATGCAGGACTTTGCCACCAATACAGTTCTCAGTGCTTGCAAAATATTCCTTTTCTCTTCCTTAAGGTAAAAATGGTTATCTACCTGTTAGCTTTTAAATTTCAGGGATTGCTGTATTAAGCTTAGAGTCTGGCATGGAAACTATGAAACTGGTCATTAGTAGGCTCAGGATGAGCCTCTCAGCTTTGGTTACTGAATTGTAGTTCTGCACTGACTTGATATGCTAGAAGTTCTCTCTGCCTCATTATCAGGTAGCATGTTAGGTAAGAAGCACATTTCTGGAAGCTAATGAAGAGTTTTAGGTAACATTTAGTCCTCTTTACTGGTGCCAGTAGCAAGAGAAGCAAAAGACTGGAGGTCCTGGAAATTATAACACTGGATATAAAACTGAAATGACTGGCTCATGGATAAGTCAGTATTATAGGTGTGGCTAGACCACTATACACTGCCAGCCAAATCTTTCTTACAAGTAAGTGACTGTATTAATTCTAAAGAGTACCTTAATACCTATAATCATGAAAGTCAATTACATTCAGAACTGCTGTAGAACCTTGCTCTGGTAATGTCATATGTTATCAAGGCAAAGGGTGATGCATGTCCTGATCAGAGAGAAATACATACTCTAAGCTCTATTTAACAACATCCTCAAATCTCCGTTTAAAAGCTTTGCTTCCTAGGGATAAGCATAAGCACAAGCATATCTTTATCTCTCTTTGATGAAGGGCCATCTTTCAAAATACAAATAAAAAAAAAAATTAGTATTTCTGCTTTGCTCTGAAACACCATGTGAAATGACTGCTTTCCATCAGTGCTCTTATTGACTTCAGAGTGGTTTCTGAGGCCTGAAGATGTAATACTGTATGCTTCTAAGGTAACTAATGTGTAACTGCCGAACCAAGGACAGTAACCAATTTTCAGATTTCCCTCATGCTCCTTCTTTCCTGACTCTGCTTTCTTCTGAAGTGCTTCCAAGTGATGCATGTGTAAGTTTATACTGAACACATCCTTTGGATCCTTCGTTTTTACTAGTCCTGGCTTTTTATTCATTAAATCTTATCTCACATGAAAATGGTGAAATCTGATGAATAAAATAAACTTTTTTCCTTCTGTGGTCATGGGCTTCACTCACTGCTGTCTCCAGAGGCAGTCAGGTACCACAAGCACAGCCTCTAAGGAAACTTTTGGAAGAGTCGTTTAATGCAGACCACTAACTAGCTGTAAAAGTGTCAGAACACTAACAGATTTAGGACCTCAGGATAATTAGCAAGCCCTTGTATGTGGAGCTACACACAGTAATCAAGATGATAGATAAAAAAGTCAAATTATAATAAAGATCTTAAAAGGCCTAGGAATTTCCATGTAGAATGTATTGACTGTGAAGTTCCAGTGAGTGTTCACTGGAAAAACAAGGAGTTATGGCTTTCAAAGGTACTGAGAACTGGTGAACACTTTTGTAAATGGTGGGAGCTGCACAGCCCAGACTCGGACTAAATGCTAGCTAAATCTCTGTGCCTATCACATTCTAAGTCTCCAGAGGTAGAAAGCTCATAGGAAATGCTATCAAGTAGTTTAGCATCTGGTTACCTGCAAGTGGCTGATAGAAAATCTAACAGTGAACCTAAAATGAGAGGTATGTATTCTGAGCCCACTGCTCACTACCTCAGAAAAAGAAATCAAGATGGCCTTTACATTTAAAATCTTAAATATGGGTTTATAAGCTTCAATCCCAAGTCTGAGAAACTAATTGCTCCAGTGAATAAAATCAAGCATTTTATTTACTTATGTAATTTCTAACATTTTTTTCCCTTGTAGATGACTGTGGACTTTTTTAAGGACTGTGTATCTGCACTGTAGGAAGAATGCCATCTATTGCTTTTGTAATGTTCTTCTTTGCAATGGTGTTCAGTAACATTTTGAAGGTTGCTGTTAGAAACTTAGCCAGTTAATGGCTAGCGTTGTTCTGTAAGTTAATCTTCTTGCAGCACACTACATTTGTGCCTGCTTGCACACTGCAGTCCAGTTTGGTAAAAGCTGTCTTTCTTAGAATGAAGTTTGAAATACCATCTGATAGTGATGGTACAGATAAGAGAAGTGAAAGAAAGCTGTGCTGCCATTGCTTAAGTGACTGCATCAAAGGGGGGCTTCGGATTATGATGAATTTTGTTTAACAATTGAAGGAGCATCATACTCTCCAAGAAGGACATGAGTTTCAACTAATCTGTAAGAAAAACAGTGCAAACCTGGTCTACACTGAACAAGGATCATACAAATGCATTTACATCACTTAATGTTCAAAGGTGTGATTCAAGATTGTGTTCTTTTTGTCTTTACAGTTAGAGGGTGTAACAGATGTGGAAGACTTAGCTTTAAATAAAATATCCGATACAGAATCTTTGTTTTTAAGGTGTGTAGAAAAACGTACAAGATTATGAAGGATTTACATTGGGAGTATGTGATTGTTCTAAAGAGATTTCCTGAAATTTCCACTTGAAACTATTCTCATAATAATGAATTTGAATTCTGCTGGTCAGTTCTAACATAGTGATACACAAATGATGGTACAGACTTTTCATAGTTCTTACAGTTAGATCATAGTTGCATCCAAAGCAAATCATGCCCATATTCCTAATAATATATTTTTCAAGATACATTGTAAAACTGCTTTTCCTGTAACTGCATTGATGCAACAGAAGCTGTAAATATGCCTAAGATTGCTGAGCATTCATGTGAACCATATAAATGCACTAGGTAAAGAGACAAGAAGTGACATTTTTCAAGAGAATTGTTTCCAGAACTGTGAAGTAACAAAAGCAATCTTTCTGGTTGTGAAGTGAGGAGAACATGGTCCCCGTTACTACTGAAACTTACAAGGAATTAGTGCATGTCCAATGAATGTTTTTTATCAACCTGCTTGCTGACAGAATATAAGTGTAATTTGCCTTTTTCTTAGGCTATTACCAAAAGCTAAAATACAGGTCCACTCATTCACCACTGCCCTCCCGCTATTTTTTTAATGATTCTTACTTATTGTTCTTTCAAAAAATGCTATATTTGATCTTCTGCACAAGCATTCTGTATGGATTGAACTGCAGTGAGGAATCATATCCCACATACGTTGTGGAAATGTACTATTTTCTTTAAAATAAAAGTTGTTATACTGTATAATTCCTAAACATTGTCCTCAGACTAAAGTCTGGAAGAACTAGAAATGCCAGAAAGAAGTTGCAGTCTTTGCATGTGATATAAATTTTCATTCTAAAGTTTATGTCCACATACATTTAAACAAACTTTCTCTTAAGAGGCCTTTGTCAACACCAAGTAACTGTCATGCAATAAACAACAGAAGTTCACTAATCTTAACTTAAAACAGTGGAGGATAACAAGCACAGTATTAGCTATGGAAAGTATTGAGCCAGAAGCAACTCTTACTGCTAACTGAGAAGTCTGGCTGTTGGCTAAAGGCTATTGTGGTTAATAGCCTCAGGCATAGTTTTGTAATTGCAAAGAGTGAAAGCATCTTGCCACTGACAAAAAACTTCAAGGATCCTCACCGCTATTTATAGATATTCTCTTGGATGTTCCCTCAGTTGAGCAGTAGTAAACTTATATTTAAATCGCCCTGATTTAAGGAGCAAGGAAGAAACTCTCCTGACTGAAAATGATTTTGAATCCTCCTTATGAAATCATGCCTGCCAGGACTCTTGCATATATTCACCAAGTAGCGTCTCTTTGCTTGTTAAAATGCCTTTTGTTCGAACAATCTCATCTCCTTGTTCAGCAATATTCCCCACAGCTTCTCACTGCTTAAGCTTTGTGTGTGCATAATGTCCAAATGGGGGCTGGATTCTGCTACCTTTATTCATTCTAAGCAATCTTTTGAAATAAAATTGAACTGAGGTAATAGACTCTTACAAGGCCTCATCCTAAAGCTAAGATATTTGGGTTGACTGGGATAGTCGCTGAACTGTGAAGCATTTAAATAAATCCTTTGAAGTTTGCTCAGCATTATTCGTGGCATGTAAGAACCTTCAAAGCCAGATGCAGCCATATTCTTGACATAGAGTTGGAACTTCTGGAGAGATACTAAATTGGCACCAGTGAAACTACAGTCACCATGGCAGAAGTCTACGTAAGTAACAAGGTCAGAGTCCAGCCCTATTTGAGTTTATAGGTATAACTCTAAATGCAAAAAGCTCAGTACGGGTCAAGTCTAGCTGAAGGAGCATGCAGGGATCAGATAGACAAGCTGGCATAGGAAAAGAGGGAAAACTATGCCAAAGAAAGTAACTAAGAAACAATCGTGTCCTTCCCCATCAATGATATTTAGCAGCAGAAGAATGAACAAGCAATTTCTGCAGCATTAATCATGCTTTTTCCTCTCTAGGGAGCTCCTCATTCAAGGACTGACCCCTTGTCTGGCATTGTGTGAAGCGTGATTTTGTTAATTAAATGCCAGACTCTTGAATGTGCTGGGCTCTTCAAATTAGCCTATTATCAATTTAACACAATTAGATGAATTAAAACCAGCATCCCTGCTTAAATTAAGACAGCATTTGTTCTGTCTTTATAGCCCTCTTTGTTCCTGGAAATACCCATTTCCCAGCTGTTTCAAAATAATACGTGAGCTTGACATTGCAAAGACTGCCCTGGCTTCTCTGGCCAAATTCTGCCATTCTCTCTCAGGATGAATAATCCTTCCCTGCCTGAACCACACCCTGCAACTAAAGAGAGCTGCTCATCTTGTGCCAAGTACTGCTTTATGGAGTTTATACTACTGAAGTGGCAGAATGGGATCCTTGATGAAATTATGCTTTATGAATGTTCATGACATGGAGCTTTGGTGGGAGTGATTGCTAAGAAACTTAAGTGAAATTTTTGATTAACAAGTCAGAAATCATTACATATAGGGCCCCTGGCAGTCAGCAGTCATTATTAGTGGAAATAGTCTCCAAGACAGAATATAGATGTTTGGAAAGTAAAGGTGGAAAAAGGCAAGCTTTGTGTTCTTCCTTTGCCTTAAAAAACCCATTCAAAATAAAAGCCTACATAACCCTTCTGTCATGGGTTCTGAACCCTTCTGTTCATGTTGCTCTGTCACCCTGCTATCTGAATTATTTCAATGTGTAGGCAGGATCTGGGGGAGTGTGGGAGGTTGTGGGTGATGTAACCCAAGAAATATTCTTTGAGAAGGCTTTGAATATGCAGCAGTTAGCATTTAAAAACTGACAGATTTTACACCGCAACTCTTGGCAGGCTGAGTGTGATAAATAAGCTGGCTAAGATTTGAAATGAGGTTTGAGGTTTTTTAAACTAAATTTCTGTCGGTACAGTCACTGCCATTTTAGCCATATCTACTGAAAGTACTCTTCTTTGAAAATGGGCAAGATTCTAAAATCAAAGTCTTCTAAAATCCTGCCGTTGCTTGTATGGAATTTGATAAGAACACCTTGCAGCTTGTAACTAAGCCTGGAAGACAAGTAATCCATTAGCAATGAGGAAAGGTTATGAGGGAAGGAACATACTCATGCCTTTCAACAAACACTTTTCATAGAGAGAACTTCCTAAAATTCTTGCCAATGCTCCTTTTCACCATAGCACAGGCTTCACCAAAAAACTTAGGTTTACCACACTGGATCTCAGAGCTGTACCCTCTGAGTCAGTGTGAGTTCTGCAAACTGTTACAGGCTAGATCAGACAGCATTTGGATAAGTGCAGTTACAAAACCAACTCCAGTTAAGCTGTTTTGCAGAGACCAAGTAGAATTTTTGGTACGCAAGGTAAGACTGAGCTGCGGCACTCTTCACTGCTCATTGTGCCTTTCTCCCTCTAAACATGAAATGCTAAATTTCTTAACTACTCTAACATATGGTCACATGTTTAAAGAACAGATAACTATAAAACAGGCGATGAGGTCAAAGTAATGTACAGAAGACAAAGAGGTTTATTCAAATTTTCCTTTAATGTGTGGTGAACGCTGAGACTCAGGTAAAGCTATCAGAAAGACCTGAGGAGTTATGCACTGTGATTTATACAACTTTATTGTCTTCTCTGTTGTGCTGGATCTGAGCCATGAGATCTTCTATAAAAAGTCTCGGAGTGACCATTTTGGAGAACTGATGCTACAGAAAGCTGTGCTTTTTTTGTGGACTGTTGAAATCATACGGAAATCTATCTACATTTCATCTTCAGAGCTTCTGGAGTTATGCTTGAAGTAAGTTTAAATCTTGTATCCAATAGGCTTCTTATCTTCTCTGAAGTTATACTGCAGCTAAATATGTTCAATAATCTTCTGTTTAATATTCTATATTCTACTTGTGAGCTAACTCATTATAAAAATGTCTTCCCTGAATTTGAAAACATTGAAAATAAATGGTCTGTGTCCCTCCTTCTCCCTTCTCCCTATATATAGGTATGCATACACATATTTACACGAAACAAAACTTGATTTTTTCACATTTTTACTATAGGAGATAATTATGCTTTGGGGTTTGTTTTCTGAAATTTTAGTTGCTCTATAAACAAACAATAGGGAACTGGTCAAGCAGTAATGATCTTATAATCCAACAGACAACGTGGAAGAAGTAACTGATTCTACTGGGACTAATGTTCTCTCAGCAAACAATGGCTTGAGCCTAACTTACACTAGGTTTAGTATTCTTGCTTGGGATTGTTGAGAAGTGGCCTATTCTTAGATAATTTTGATTTTTTTTAGGAGATTTTTGTCTTTGAATTTATCACGACTGTGCTGCAAATCCTCATTTTTCAGGTCATGTATCTCACTGTTCTTCCTACAGGCCATGTTCTTTCATCAGAGTACAGTTCTGATGCACAATTATCTCTAGTTCTTATAATGCTTTAGAAAATACATTATAATACCACAAAAATCAAGGGCAGAGGTAGTTCAAATTCCAGTCCAGTCCTCCTTCTCCCCACAGAATAGGGACGTGAGAGGCTCAAATGTGATCTTACATACATTCTGGCTGTACTTCAGAAATTTGCCTGAAAACTGATTCTCAGATATATTTTAATGAAAAGGCAGGAAGGTTTTGATTGAAACCCCAATTCTAATTTCATCAGCTTTCATAAAATAGTATCTTTGCAGTAAGCCTTTTATTCGTTTGATTAATTAAAGGTTATTTCATAATTAGTCAACTTCTATTATTACAGTGTATACTCCAAAGCTTAGAAACTCTAATGCAAGTAAGGTACGCTCTGTAATGCTGGCTTTGAACCACAGATTTTCAGAGACTGATAGACTAGTTTGGGTTGGAAGGGACCTTTAAAGGTCATCTGGTTTTGCTGATAACCTGTGAGTAAAGTTTTTGTCTTAGTCCCAGGTTTATACATAGGGTTTGGGTTTGTTTTTTTTTTTTTCCCCAAAGAAAGCTTTCAGAACATTGTCTAAAAATTTACTTTATATTGTAGTCTACTTTTTGACTCCCTTTCAAGCCATCTGCAATTTGATTTTCCTATAGCACCCTCTACATAAAGCGTAATCTACTAGAGGTACAGCTGATCTCTTCTCAAACATCTGATTCAGTCATGCTGACAGTGCTTTTATTGTTAAATATTTTTGTCATCAACTGTAGAAACATCTTAATGGAAAGTGCCATACCAAATAGTAGAAATGACAAGTGAACAATACATACAGACAAATCTATAACAGCAATAGCTTCCCATATTGCAAACATTAAAAGCAAACATCAGAAGCAAACATCTATTTAGAAAACAAATATTAAAAATGTGAGAGAGCAGTAACAATTGAATGGGAGAATTGGAAAGTCTGAGAAGGTCTGAGATAGGATGGGGGCTGAAAGGCTACATTATAGTTTAACATGCTAACAACTGTTTTTGTTCTTTATCACACTAGTGAACATTTTCCATGCTTAAGGCAAGGTTAGACATGAGCTGATAAAATGACCAGTATTTGCATATGCTTTATTTGACTATGGTTATGATGCACGGTTGAATGTCAGGCCCAGTAGCTAAATAGGTTATGGTGCCAAAGCTTAAGTACTCAATAGATGTTGTCTGAGACAACAGCTCATTATATTGTTCTACAACACTAAACTTTGGTCATTAAGTATGGGGTAAATGGAAGAGAACCAAAATACAGAAAAGCTGCTAGAGGCATATGGCTGTACATTAAACAGTTTTCTTAGATCAGAATTGAATGGTAAATATCTGTCCCCTACTGAAACATCATGCTGTTGTACAGTAAGAAAGAACTGTCCACTTTAGATACAGTGAGTAGCAAAGACCTGTTCCCAAAATCAAAGCTCTAAACTATATATTATGTGTTGCTCTGCTCCTTAGGCAAGAAGACCTCTTTTAGAAAGGGATTCTTAGCTGCCAAAAGCATCTTAAATACTAATTATGCAACCCACTAATTCTTGGCTTAATTGATGATCTGTATGGTGACACCACAGGTATGACAAGTTGCACCAACACTAGATTCTAGCAATGCCCTCAGATATTGATGCAAACTGGGTTCAAAATTGAAGAAGCACTCACTCACCATGATGTCAAATCATTACCACAGGCTCTGCCAGAAGTATAAAGTAGAATTAAAGGCACTGCTTTTGCCCCTATAATCAGCGTGATAAATCTGAGGGAACATAGCTTGATTTGCACCCATAGCTTTTCTCCCCGTATCTTTCAGCATGAGGGTACTGTAATTGTACTATAGTGACCAAGAAGTAAATGCTGAATGCTTATATTTTTCTACAGTCAACAACCGTAAACAGAATATTGATGATGTTGGAACTGGGAAATAATTTCTGGATGGAAAAATATTTATAAACAGTAGAAAGAGAAAACTGAAGTTTAATTTCCACAAAATGGGAATAAGGGAGAGAATGAATGTCCCAAAGTTTTGTATGAATGACAGGAACATAAATACCATTCATTCTTGCTTCTAACCTTAAAATAATAATAATTCATAATGCCTTTGTTTTACAGCAGTTTGTGGCTCTGTTCCAAGGAAATTCTAAGTATATATAGAGGTTAAGTCATCTTAAAATATTTTTGTGCTCTGCTGTACACAATGACCTTACGGACTCTTCAGCAGAACTAAATCAACAATGTTAAAAGCATTTTGCAAATATTAAATGTAGTTATAAATTTGAGTCAATTGAACATGGTTAAAACATTGTTGTGCTCTTTTTTTTTTTTTTGTGAACCTGTGCAGCATACTTGCATTAGCAGTGAGAAACAAAAAATCGGTTTGGAATAAAATAATATTTCATATATTGTTCTTGAAATGTCCTCTGCATGTTATTTACTACTTAGGGAAGTCTTGAAGACTGTGAACAAAGACATCACTTAAAAAAACTGGACAAATACTCAGTTGTGTGTTTCAAAAAGTCCCACAGCCCTGTACAATCTACCAAGCTGTAAAATAACTAGGATAGCACAAGTTAAGGTGAATAAATAATGACAATAATGCCACTGATTAAGAGGTCAGCTTGGAAGAAATTAATGAGATAAAAAATCAGAATATATATAATAATCTTGAGAATGTTCTAGTTTTTTGCAAAAATTTAATGAACAGAAATCAATGAAAATAAATATAACACATTCAATGAGTACAATACATACTAAATATAAATTATGCATTTGTCTCAAGGGTTTTCCAATACCTTGACGTGAATTCTATCTACGTGGTGAGACTAATACACATCAAAGGCTGTATGCATATAGGAATCTTATGTTGAATGTTCTTGCTATATTTTGAAGCAAGTGTATTTTCTT
>JAOEHX010009829.1:16755-29053 GCA_025448015.1 Bolborhynchus lineola | reverse complement strand
ACACCCCCAAGTCCTTCTCCTCAGGGCTGCTCTCAATCTCTTCTCTGCCCAACCTGTAGCTGTGCCTGCGATTGCTCCCACCCAGGTGTAGGACCTTGCACTTGGCATGGTTCAACTCCATCAGGTTGGCATCAGCCCACCTCACAAGTGTGTCGTCTTTGGCTAAGAAGTGGCATCTCAGAAACTCTGTGTCTTGTCTTGAGCGAGATCACATTGTTTGCAGTTCCTGAGTAATACTTGCACTGTAGAGCTGAAGTTTTTCAACAAGGCAAGCATATAATTATTTTTATGATAATTCCAGTGTATTTCAAGTCCACTGTAAGACATAACAGTCAGCTGTCTTCTTGTGAAATGCTGAAAAATTGTTTCAGTAATAAATAAATGTCTTGTGATATCTACCTTACAGTTAACAGTCTAATGTTTTTCACACCCAGCATCTTGTGGCTGTCCTTTGTGCTTTTGTACCTGACAACACAAAAGGAGTTTGTTGGTTTGTTTTACTACTGCAGTATATTCTGATTTGTAAGGGAGCATTCTAAAATTGTTTGCTCTTTAACAATACATATTTTCTCTCAATAGCCAACTACTCCACCAAGCCAAGGGAGGCCTGATTCACCAGTTTATGCTAATTTACAAGAACTGAAAATATCTCAGTCTGCACTTCCACCACTACCTACAAGTGCTCCGGTCCAAATAAATGGGGAATGGGAAACCCATAAAGATACGACAGGACGCTGTTATTACTACAACAGAGGATCACAGGAACGAACCTGGAAACCTCCACGGTGGGGCCGAGATGCAAGCATTAATAAAGGGGATACCCAGAGCCATGCAGATCATGAGGTAGTTGTTCTGAGACCACAAACAATGAGATTATAATGCACGTGAATGCTGTTTTGTTGTGGAATTTGGTATCGCTGAGTTTTGGGCTGTCAAGGAATGTATTCATTTGTCTTCTTGGTCATGTGTCTCGGTATGAAGTTGTAAACAGTTTAGCTGTTTAATTGCTTTTGTGTGCAAGAATGTGTACATGAGCTGTTTATGAGAGTAATTAGTAAGTAGTAAACAGATACTGCAGCTTTTCTTTTAAAGGCTAAGAAAAACAAATATATTTTGAAACTTAATAGGACTGTAAATGACAATGGAATAAGACAACCTTTGTAACTTCTCTGGCAGGGGGTGTGTTCTCTTTCCCAATGTATTTGGCACATTTTGGGGGGGGAGGAGGGTAAATGTGACAGTGCTTCTTGGAGCAGGATTTGTAGGGACCCATTGAAAAAGGCAAGGGGAATTATTTATTTTTATTAACATCAGTTTTTTAATATCATATCAGTTATTTATCAATTAAATAAATGGTAAAACAAAGGCAAGGATTACATAGGTATTTGCTGCTGCTGGGTTATTGCTGTGGCAGTTAATTTAAGTATGATATATTTTTCTTAGAGGAAAGTATTTTTGTAGAGGGGAATTGAGATGGATTTAGAGATCAAGATGGATGTAGAGAACTCCAGAGTTCTGGAGTCAAAACCAGACTTAATAGTTTGACAGCACTTTTCTCCCACATAAAAAAAAGAATTGTATTCTTTTAATAAGAATTGAATTCTTTTAATAATTGAAGCTTCTATCAAATTAAAATACTGGTTTTTATTTTTGTACTTAGGTTTATACATTTATGAATAATATGTTCTATAGTCCTTTTAAAACATTTCTTAAATGTGGCTTCAAACTCAAATTTTATTTAATGAATTATTAAAAAGGTGGAATAATAATGAATATAAAAAGCAAGTTTAGTTGGATACCTTGCTGTAGCGTTTTATTTGACCATTTGCTTAGGAGATTTGAATTTACTCACTTGTCAGTGATTTCCGCCTTGGGTAGCTGCAGTCCAGACTGGGAGAAAGGGCAGTTATAGGAGCAATATTTTGTGGTCAAATTGTGTTAACTCTGAGAAAATGCTTTCTTCATTCTGTGAATGACACCCTCGAGACAAGGTAATTGAAATTACTGTGCTAGAAGCTCTGCCTAGCTAAGTGTCTAGGTCCCAGGGTAGCAAATGCTGATGTGGGGAGGATATTCACCCCAGCTTTTGGAAATTTGCCATAGAAGCTTTTGACTATATTACATTCAGGCCATGAACATGTTCTGTAGATGTATCAATGGATAGTTTTTTTTTGTTATGCAAACGTTTTGCAAAACCTTTTGGCAAAGCTTTGCCACAGACCTTGCTTAAGGGAGTTGAAGTGTACCGAGAAGTTTTTTATGTGAAAAGCAAATTTCGGCTAATATCTGAGGTGCAGGTATATTCTGTGCAGCCAGTTGCTAGGGAGAGCCAGGCATTGGTGTGTGTGCTTTATCTGAACTACAGTGGTTCAGATAAAGCAAAGGAGTAGTTGGGAGATGAATATTACTATTTAAATATGCTTAAAATTGTGCTCTTGTGTTTAAACAGTACTTAGGTTAATCAGTTTTCTGATTGAAAGAAAAAGCAAACATTTTTCAAGAAATCTTCTACATATTTCACTTTTATATACCCTTTTCAAATATGGATAGTTTAGGTGGATTTCCTCCAGAGCCAATGACAGTATTTGGTTTTAAAATTTAATTGTGGATTGCTCAAACATTTTAGGTTGCTGGAAGCTCTGTCTTAGGTGTCTACCTCTGGAATGGTGGTGCCAGAAACAGGAGAGAAAGGAAAAAGGGACCTTTCTGTTGCCTTTGGCAATGCCCTTTATAGCAGCCCTGACATCTGCAAGTGTTTAAACAGCCAAATTTTCTTGCCACTGGCTAGTGGCAGCAACAGGTAAACTGGTAAAATGTTTGTGGCTGTTACTTCAATATCTGTGATGATGGTCTGTTAATTTATCTCTGGCTGTCCTTTTGTTGGATAAGACTCCAGTTTTTAGTATGGATAAGGTGATAGCTTTTTTGAGTAGTTACTCTCCTTGTAGTAAGTGTAACTGGCTTTCTGTTGTTATCATTCTTCCTCCTTTTCATGGAAGGACTTCCAGTAAATCTTCCTCATCTGCAGATGATCCCTCCAACTTGTACTCATACATCAATGCCATGACTTCAATATTTAACTATTGTGATTTCTGAATAGCAGGATGTGTTCCATCTGAAATGTTATGCCTTCTACCAGCCAAGGGTCCAAGATAGTGTGAAAGCCAATGTGCAAGGAATTCCTCAGGAGACTGTGGCATAGATACTGTTTTGGGAAATGAATACAGGGAGATTGATACTGATTTTTTTTTTTTTTTTTCTTGTCTTTTTTTCTCTTTGGTGCATGGAATGGATGCTTTGAATAATACTGCACTGTTAGCAAGGGGATGAACAAGGCGTACAAGGAAACAAATTATTTGACGTCTCTGTGCAAAAATCTTTTCTACTTTACACACCATACTTGTTCCTTATAATTCACTTCTACTTTCAGAAAATAGTCTTAAACCTCAGCTAGTTGTGCCTGGTAGAAAGCCTGGCATTTGCATTGCTTGTTGTGACATGCATCAGAGTTAGAATGAGGAGAGCAAGTGGAAATTCCTAATATTTCAGGAGGCATTCAGAGAATCATAGAATAGTTTGGATTGGAAAGGACCTTAAGATCACCTAGTTCCAGCCCCCCCTGCCATGGGCAGGGATGCCTTACACTAGACAGTGTCACTGAAAGTTTTGTCCAACCTGGTCTTCAGCGCTACCAGGGATGGAACATTTACCACGTCCTTGGGCAACCTGTTCCAGTGCCTCAGCACCGTCACAGTAAAGAACTTCTTCCTCGAATGTAATCTGAACTTCCTCTGTGTAAGTCTAAGACCATTACCCCTTGTCCTATCACTACAGCCCGTGTTGTACAAAAACTGTTGTGTAAATACTGTGAAATACTGGGCTCTACAAAGGTGCAATTGGAGTTTCAAGTTGTCCTTAATGATTATTGTGTTTCCAGATACTATTTGGGAATGGAAGAAAAGGGGTTAGGTATGAAAGTTATGGTGTTGGCCGAAAACCAAGGTAGCATGTCTCCCAAGATTTTCGAGGCAATCCAGATTACTAAAGCCAAGTCTCTTCATTCAATGATGTAAATTTGTGGGAAAAAAATTTAGATCAGAGTTTAAAACTGAGTAGAAATCTGGTATAGTAGAATTAAAATTTATGTCAGTATAAACCAGTTGTTCTGAAAATACTTTGAATTGTCTTGCAATTATCAAATATTTCTGTACTTTAAAAAATGCATCTCTTGCTCTCTGATGTAAGGTATAAAAATGTGAACTCCCTGATTTTATTACTATTCCTTTCTAGTCAAATAACCTTTGATCTTTCAGATTTTAAACACTTTCATTCTCAAAATTGCCTTGTATGTTTCTGACTACTTGTAGCATCTTTCATCAGAAGAAAACGACCACAGTTCTTGTTACAGCCAGTCAGATAGTCAGTATGGTTCTCCTCCAAAGGGTTGGTCAGAAGAGTTGGATGAACATGGTCAAACCTTATATACCAATGACTATACTAATGAAAAGGTACTTTTTCCTTCTTCTTGTCATGTGTTCTAAATCTTTTCCACTAATTCACTGTTAGAAATACAGATTTCTTTTCCAGAGGTGATACCTCAGCAGTATCTCTTCTTGGTTTTTTAAATATGCATGAAACTTTAGCAACTGAACTGACTTTTTGTTTTTCTTACGTGTGTTCTTTACTACTTAGGAAAAGTTTTCTTATTTTCAGCTGGGTATTAGATTATATTAAATGAACATATTATGTGTTTATATATATATATTTTAATTCCTGCCCTCTGTTATCCTTCTTAGTTATGCTTCAGGAATGAACTTCACATCAATATAATGTTTTTCTTACTGTCTTATAAAAGCTGTTCTTGTCTGCATAGGCCTTCAGGTAGGATGGTTTCGAGCTGAAAATAATACTGCTTTATCAGTTTCATCCTTTACCAGAGATTTTCAGTACTGCTTTGAGATGTAGGCAAACTTCTTAATTGAACTACAGCTGTATCAGCAGGTTTATGTTCTGTTCTAATGATCGAATTGTTGCTGACAACTTAGTGTGACTCTGAGTATGGCATAAAAATCTGTTCCACATAGGATAAATGACTCTTTGTTTATATTTGTAAGCAGTTCGTTTTTGTAACTGTTCACTGAAGTTGCATTTAGTTTTGTTTTTTAACTTCAAAAAGTGGTCACTGAAACAGTTTATTGTGTTACAGCACCACCTCTTCTGCAGTTGATGTATGCAAGCTTGTTTTGGAGTCCTTAAAGAATTGAGTTTTATGTCCGACTGGGACATAAATCTTATCCTGCTTAATCTATGGCTAAACATGAGTCGAACACTTTCTTATGTTTTAGCAAGCATGCAACCTTCTTTTTTTTAAGTTGCACTGGGATTGATAGACAGCAGTGTTTCCTGTGACAGTTTATTGGAAGACAGTCTTGTGAAATCTGCATGACCCAAGAGCCTTGTTTTGAGTGTTTCTATGCACATTTTAGTGTAATCTTCTTGTAGATGTTTGCTCATTAGTTTTTCACTTTCTGCATGACTAGTCACAGTTTTCGTCGTTTTAACTCTCATTGTGGGAGCTGCATATAGATTTTAAATAAATACCTTTTCATGATTTATTTAGGAACTGCATCTCATGCTCCTGTTGATGTAATAAAAATTGAGTTGTTCATGAAGTGAACAACTTAAATTATCTTAAATTATCAGCAGTTGCTGGCTGAGCTTCTTGTAATTCTGTAATTTGATGTATAAAATCCTTATGCAGATCTGATGCAAAGATTGTGCCTCTTTATAAAAGTGAGATACAGCATATTCAAAAATACCTATTTATCACAATCTCTTGTGTGGTATTGCAGGACTGTTTTCTGAAGAGTTACAGAGAAAAAATACTAGTGAAACCAATTCAGGAAGCTGAAAATCGTGTTGTTGTCACTGCTAACTAACCTTGGTTAGCTAATGGAGGTTGTGCACTAGATGCTGCTGAAGTGGATGGCACTTCAATGAAAATTAACTTTAAATCCCAAGTGTCAGAAATTTACTGTGTTATGACTGTCATGCTGATTACATTTCCTGTTGTACATTTTTTTCTACAGTGGATAAAACATGCAGATGAACAAGGCAGACCATACTACTACAGTGCTGATGGTTCCCGATCAGAATGGGAATTACCTAAGGTGAGTGACTTAAAAATGGAACTTTGACAACTTGGGACTTTCAGCTCCTCTTCAGTAAATGCTCTATAGGGCCTTTAATGCAAGATATTCACAACAAGAGGTCTTACATACTGCACTTGGTTGTTTCTTGCATTATTTGTGGAATTTCTGATCAAGGGAAAAAAATATTCTGAAGTACCATGAAAAATGGATGTATGTAACTATTCAGATGTCAAATCAAGATCTTATCTTTGCTGAACTGAGCTTTTCATGCAAGGCTGCAAAATGGTTTATGTGATTTTGCTGTGATAAAGTCCTGTAGGAAAAAAGATTTTTTTTTTCTTTTTTTTTTCTTTTTTTTTTCTTTTTTTTTTTCTTTTTTTTTTTCTTAATCCAAAATGTTCTTGAGAAACTGTAGTCTATTTTTATTTATGCTTATACAGACAGGTGTTGAAAACCAAAACTGTCAGTAGAGTTTTGTGGTAATTCTGAGGATGACAGAGTTTCACCAGGGATGTGTTCTGGTATTTATTAATTATGTAAGGAAACCAGGAATTTGTTGGAAAGTAACAGAGCTAGGGACACTTGGTATGTGAGGATGTACCTAATACAGTTTAGTTCTCATTTTGACTTTGAAAAAATACTGAACGTCTTTCATAATAATGTAACTGTATGTCTTTCCTGTCACTAAGCTGTTTGTTCAATCATACAAAGTAAGATGACTATTAAAAAAAAAGCTTCATGCAGAATATGTGTCTAATTATTCAAAAGAGCGTGTTTCTCAATTACTGCTCCTTCAGTCCAAGAATTGGTGTCCTAAGTGGCTTTCACTTAGAAAGGATCCACCTTAATAGACAGTGCTTTCATAATATTTTTGAGAAGATACTTACAGTTGAAGTTTATGAATGAAGCTTTATGCTAGACTGTTTTATTGTGTCAGTTAAGAGAATTTGTATTGGAGTCACTGAAGAATTGAGTTAGGTTTGTGAATTCTCCTGCGTTTGTCTGATGTGTTAAGTAACTTAAGTTTTTGTCAGATACATAAACCTAACCATATGGTCTATAACTATAGGTTTTAAAAGCTACTTATTTATTGATTAGCTATTAGATTAAAAGTCTGAAAAATCTGCTAGACCAAGTTTTACCGGAAGCAATTGTTCTGTCTGTATAACTGCAGTTAATTTTGGGGAATAATGTGTTGGCTGCTTCATTCTGTGACTTCTGCAATGCAGAAAATTTTGACTGTGAAGTTGCTTTCCATGAAAATAGATTGGATTGGAACTAAACAGCAAATTAAGTTGGCTTTAATCCAACTACAAGAAGAAATAAAGGTAATCCAGAACTGCTACTTGAGGCATATTAGCATAAAGGCCAAAGAGTCTAGTATTTGTTAGCACATGAAATCTAACCAAACAGTGGATCTAAAGAAACATCTGAGCTCCATTGTATTAATAGGTACTTACATGAAGTGTAACATCTGTTTTGGAGTTTATCTGATTTAGTTCTTGTTTATATGAAAATCATCACATAGTGCTGTTATAAATTTTCATTGAAAATTACTTCTCATGAGCTCCATGGGCTGAATGTACTTGAAACGAGTAAGTCTTGTGTGGCAGCAAATACAGCGTTAATAAAAGTAAATGAGCAATTGAGTGTTGATTTCATGATCTGACAGCCTATGGTATTTCCAGGAATCCTCAGCATTTTAACTTTAAATGCTGTGTAATAGATCAAATATTTCAGAAAAAGAGCTAGCTAGTTTGTATAACTGTGCATCTGAAGAACATCCAGCAAAACTGTTACACTTCTAATTGAAGCATGATTGTAGGATTAGTATCTCAAATCTTGCTGAAGCTGGTTCCAAAAGTGCTTAGGAACAAGTGAATTGAAAACACAACGTAGACCACAGAACAGTTATTAAGAAAAAATAATCTATACTGAAAACTCATGGGTGGTGAGAGAAAACTGTAGAAAGACTTCAGCTCTTGTTTAAATGAATATTAAGTTACTGAGTGTCCTGGTTTCAGATGGAACAGTTTTGTGGAGTTTTTTTGTTTGTTTGTTTTGTGGTTTTGTTTTTTGTTTGTTTGTTTTGTTTTTTCTTCTTCCTAGCAGGTGGTGCAGTGTTGTGTTTCAGCTTTACTCTGAGAGGGGTGGGTGCTGATAACACACCAGTATTTTGGTTGTTGCTAAGTAATGTTTACCTTGATCAAGGACTTTTCAGTCTCATGCTCTACCAGCGAGGAGAGTCACAGGAAGCTGGGGGAAGCAGGAACAGGGCACCTGACCCAAACTAGCCAAAGGGGTATTCTATACCACAGCATGCACCATACCCAGTGTAGAAACTGAGGGGAGTCACCCATAAGGGAGCAATCGCTGCTCTGATTGGGCTGGGTATTGGTTGGCAGGTGATGAGCAATTGTATTGTGCATCACTTGTGTTTATTGGGATTTTTCCCTTTCCTCTTTTAGTTTTATATTCTTTCTCCATGTCATTTCTTTTATTATTATTATTAGTAGTAGTGTTTTGTACTTTAGTTATTAAACTATTCTTATCTCAGCTGGTGGGGTTTTACATTCTTTTGATTTTTTCCTCCCCATCCTGCATAGAGGGGGAGAGGTGTGTTAAGCAAATGGCTGCATGATACTGAGTTACCAGCTGGGTCTAGATGAGGATACTAGAGAAAAACTCCTACTTTTGGTCAGTCTTTTCCTCCGTGATTTAGTTCAAATACTGCCTTCCAAAACTTGTTGTGAAATAAAATGGTGGAAGAAACATGGTCATGCAGTGCTGTTAAACCAGAAAAAGAAGATAATAATTTTGTTAGATGGTTCTTGATAATTCAAGACTTTGTTAGAACGAAAAATTGAAAGTAACTTGTTAACTGAGCTAATACTAAAAGATTAATTTTTTTGATTGTTGCAGCATTAGCTCTAAGTGTGAACATGCTTTGGGAAAACATTTCTGGTATTTCTGAACATATTTTGGAAATAGTGAGGTGATATACTGGGGATTGGGTGCAGTTGCAAAACAAATTATTGTAGACAGTCTCATAGAAAGCTCTCTAGGCATGGATATTTAAGTAACATCTAGGGATAGCTGAATGCTTCTGGCTAAAAATGATGTCTCAAAGTAGCTTTGACAACTGCTGGGAAGTCTGCTAAAGCTTATAAGGAGTGTGGCACAGAGAACAGCATACTGAATTATTCTTTAAAATGGATAATAATCTTTACCCTAATTTGTACTGTATCTTACACTGAGTTTTCTCCTATGTCTGTACATTCTGCTACATTTATTTGTTGGTTCTTGCCAATTATTTAAAAAAGAAAAAAAAAGAGAAAAAACAGCAAATAGAAGGTCATTCCTGCATAGATCACTAGGATAAAATGTGTTTATTACCTGTGTAGTGAGCTAATAATACCTAAATCGTGTTGAGAAAAGCTACAACCCTATTCTAGAAACCTCTTTTTTTCTAATGAGAGTTTTATAATTTAAGCAGATGAGGAATCTGTATTAAGGGGTGGGAAGAAAGTTAAATTGATCTCAGGAATGAGACCTCTCTAACATTTAAAGAAGGTAATATATCGAAATGACCAAAAAAGTGAGGAAAGCTATGTAATAAGTATTGAATTAAATAGCTCAAAGGAGGAGGTAGAGAGGACAAGCTAATAAAAAATAGGAAATAAGTATCTCAATTTTTCAAAATGTGTTCCTAGGCTGATACCTTGCATGATGTTTGGCTGTCACTGGGCTGAGCTCTCTGATTCAAGAGTAGGCTTTGAAAGGAAATGCATATACTCTAAGCTTCTGGGCTGAACTCATAGTTTTGGTGTTAATATTTATATAGTGCTATATTGCAGTTACACTTCTCAGAAGTTCCTGTGGCATTAGCTCTCCTTGCTGTATCCACAGGGAAAGATAGAAGAGATTAATTTTTGGCAGTCATAATAGACCAGCAGTCTGCTAATTCACTCTGCACTGTCAATATTGAGTATGAGCCCAGGGCCTCAATTCTGATACTCACGTGAATGATTTTCTTGCTGGAGACCTGAATGCTGTCAAACAGAGCATGCTCTCTGAAAAAAATACAGTAAAGCATGGAAATGGTGCAGATAATACCAGGAAGATATAATGCAATCAAATGGGAAAAGAAAATAAAGATGAAAACATATAAATGGGGCCTAGTTGTCTTACAGTATATTTGTCTTGTTCTGAGCTGTGCTACTTGGTTTGGAGGTAACATATTGTGTGTTGGCATTCATACCCACTGTAAGTGTATGCACTAAACAGTATCATTAGTAGTAGTGAATCCTGTTCACATTTTTGTCATAAAATTTGGGATTGGTTGGTGAAAGTTGAGACAGTCTCAGCTGATGTGAGGATCTACATGGCTTTTAAGGACGGAAGTGCAAGTGATAAGACAAACCTACTTGTCCCAGTAGTCTCCTCATTCTGTATGTGTTCTGTTTAGGTTCTGTTCCTTCAGCACCGCTGACTTCCAGCTGCTGCCAGCAGACGTCCCATGGCAGAGAATGAGGAGTTTTCTTTCCCTAGAGAAAAAAAAGGGAATGAAGTCCTTAGAAAGACAAAAATTACTGTTTTGTTGTTGTTGTTCGTTTATGTAGGTATAAGAAAAGTGTTAGTGATTTAGTTGGTAAGAAAAGCAGAAGCTGCAATATTGGTATTATGTCCATCACAGCACCAAGAAAGTTTATTCAAAGCCGGTAACAGGAGTATCACTAAAGAGTTTTTGTTTTGAAGCAACTTGTACATTTTTCTTTTCCCTCTAAATCGTTTGATTTCAAGCAGTTTGTTGGGACAACTGCAAATAACATGCTAGATTATACAAGGTGTTAAAGGTACTAGGATACCAGAGTATTTTTAAATGCTGCTCTTTCCATCTTTGGTCTCAGGAACGTAAAATGCTTTACAAATTTTCACTGTGTATCTGTTGCTTCCCACTCTTTTCTCCCTTCACCCACCCATTTCCTTTCATCTGGCTGAGGATGTTGTTAATGCAAACCAAGAAGAATCTTTTTCTATTTCTTAAAGCTGACAGATCTGTGTCATCTCTGTAAGAATGGGGAAAACTGCTACAAATAACTTGGGGCTGTTACATTTACTTCAGACACAATTGGGCTAGGACAGAGCCTTGAGCCATCCACAAATGAGGTTAAAATTAAATATAAATCACTTGGCCAGTTGAGAGGGTTAGACAATTTTATACCAAGGCAAAGGAAGCTTTTAAGTAGCTGGTGAAGGCATCGGACAAATTCAGCAATGAAAATAACCCCGTGTGACCTAAATTTATCCCACTGATGTCCTTACGCTACACCAAGAGCTGTTGTACCAAGAATTCTCTGTAACTTGATGTATGCAGTCAGGGTATGAACAACTGGCTTATATCCTCCCTTCCCAACAGGAGATACTCCCAGTGAAATGGGGAATGAACTGAAGGGACGTGCCAGTAATGGGTTCATGTGATGGGGCAAATTGGAATTTGTGGAGGATTTTCAAGTAGCGGTAGTGTGTATGTTTGGAGTTTTGTGCTGCAGTGTCAAAAGCTTTAGAATTAAGGAAACAATGTCATACCCTTAGAAGGTGCTGTTAAGGTTCATGGCATAGCAGATGTGATGTTAAGGTACATGGTGTAGCAGAGATTGTTCTATCAGGCAGTGTGTAGTCTTGAATGGGTCAGTTTTATTGCAGTGTATAGCCCTTGCCTGGTCTTTGTTTTCAAGATTACACCAAGGCTTAGTCACAGAAAGCCTGCTCAGAGTTACAAAAACCAAGATATTTGTGTGAGAGAAGAAGAGCCCAACCTAGTTGTCTGTCGTTACTGATAAAAAGTGGGAAATATAGCGAATGCCTGTAGCAGAGGCAGCAGCTCTGCCGGTGGAGTCCTATAGAGTGTCAATAAGTCAACCTGATTTGAAACTGTTCTGAAAGGCTTTTTGAACCAAGACGATTGGGTGGCGACAGACCTAAGAGTAGCAGGGGTGGTGTCATCCAACTTGTCTGGGCTACTGCTGCTGGCTAGTAGCTAGAGAGTCTGCTCTGTAGCCAGCAGACTCTCGCTGATCTAGAGGATGACTAGTTCATTTGGATAATGCAGAGCCTGCAACAGTATCTGTATCTTATTGTTATTC